>CAWUFW010006961.1:1008512-1074803 GCA_963921515.1 Calotriton arnoldi | reverse complement strand
CAAGGCATTGCTCCTCTGCCTGAAAGTTGTGGGCACAGGATGATTTTGCAACAAGGCCTCTTTCTGCTCCTCTGTTGGTTCTTTCTGCACATCTTTGCTTCTTTCTGTGCGTTTTTTCTTCTTTCTTCACATGTCCTACCTCTGTAGGCATAGTTAGAAACTAGCATTTAAAAAACCTTTGAAATTCACTTAAAAATCATAGGTTTCAGGCACGTTATAGTTAGAAATTAGCATTTAAAAACCTTTGAAATTCACTGAAAAACCATAGGTTTCAGACACGTTATAGTTAGAAATTAGCATTTAAAAACCTTGAAATTCACTGAAAAACCATAGGTTTTAGGGACAGTTATAGTTAGTTGGACATTTCACTCGTATAAAACCATAGAAATTCCCCAGTTATAGTTAGTTCAGCTAACTATAACTCGCGCCCGCAATGCACTGCTGATGACGTCACATATTACATCACTCATGATATGGTCAGTGACATCACTGATGACATCACTGTTGACATCTCAAATGACATGTCCATCCATGTGATAATTTCATGCATCTTCTCACACCCTAATATAACTTTTGATACACCCACTCTAAATTACAGACTGCCATTCTCAAAACCATAGACACTCCAACACCAAAAACTACATACCCACTAACTGATTCTTAGGTCTACACACACATCCACTCACTCACCCGTACAGTCACTCATACTTAGTCACTCAGTACAGGACTATCATATGCACTCATACACCTATATAAACACTCACACACCGCCACTCATCCATAGAGGTACTCACACACCTAGTCAGTCATGCAAAAACTTAATCACACACCCATTTACTCACCTATACAGTTATACACACACCAGCTCACTTACTCATACAAATACTAGCACATTCTTACGCTCTTATACAATCACTGATACAAGTACACACTCATCCATACAGCCACTCTCACAATCACACACTCTCACTTATAGCCATTTATATACTCCAACACACATATATACTGCCTTTCACATATGTAGTTACTCACACATGTACCACTGAGATATACATTCAATCACTCAACACACCCATACACACACTCACCCACCCATACAGTCCATCACAGATGCACTCTGAAACCATGCACCCAGTGAATCACCAACTCACACATCTATGCACAGAATCACACACACCCCACCCACACAAACACTCAGGCACCCATACAGATACTCAGACAATCAATCAATAACCCATGTAGACACTCATGTAGCTATTCAGAAAGCCATCCAGCCGCTTACAAACCAACAGACAGACGGATACAGACATTCACACAGTTTAGTCACTAACCCATGCATTCAGTAAGATACATTTAATCACTCACTTGTAGAGTCAGTCACTCACGTACTAAATCATCCATTCAGACACTTATACACCCACTCATTCTTCAATACGCCTTTCCTATATATATTAAACATATTTAAACTTTACAGAAACACACAGTCACTGGATGATGTCATCAGTGATGTCATCAGTGATGTCATTTGAGATGCCATCAGTGATGTCATCAGTGATGTCACTGACCATGTCATGAGTGATGTAATATGTGACGTCATCAGCAGTGCATTGTGAGGCACGAGTTATAGTTAGCTGAACTAACTATAACGGGGAATTTCTATGGTTTTGTACGAGTGAAATGTCCAACTAACTATAACTGTCCCTAAAACCTATGGTTTTTTCAGTGAATATATATATATATATATATATATATATATATATATATATATATATATATATATATTCACTGAAAAAACCATAGGTTTCAGACACGTTATAGTTAGAAATTAGCATTTAAAAACCTTTGAAATTCACTGAAAAACCGTAGGTTTTAGGGACAGTTATAGTTAGTTGGACATTGCACTCGTACAAAACCCGTGAAATTCCCCGTTATAGTTAGTTCAGCTAACTATAACTCGCGCCCCGCAATGCACTGCTGATGACGTCACATATTACATCACTCATGACATGGTCAGTGACATCACTGATGACATCACTGATGACATCTCAAATGACATCACTGATGACATCATCCAGTGACTGTGTGTTTCTGTAAAGTTTAAATATTTTTAATATATATAGGGAAAGGCGTATTGAAGAATGAGTGGGTGTATAAGTGTCTGTATGGATGATTTAGTAGGTGCGTGACTAATTCTATAAGTGAGTGATTAAACGTATCTTACTGAATGCATGTGTTAGTGACTAAACTGGGTGAATGTCTGTATCTGTCTGTTGCTGTGTAAGTGGCTGCATGGGTTTGTGAATAGCTACATGAGTGTCTATAAGAGTTATTGATTTGTTGTCTGAGTATCTGTATGGGTGCCTGAGTGTTTGTGTGGATGGGGTGTGTGCGACTGTGCATAGATGTGTGAGTGGGTGATTCACTGGGTGGATGGTTTTAAGAGTGCATCTGTGATAGACTGTATGGGTGGGTAAGTGTGTGTAAGAGTGTGTTAGTGAGTGAATGTATGTCCCAGTGGTACATGCGTGAGTAACTACATATGTGAAAGGCAGTATATATGTGTGTTAGAGTATATAAATAGCTATAAGCGAGAGTGAGTGATTGTGATAGTGGCTGTATGGATGAGTGTGTGCTTGTATCAGTGATTGTATAAGAGCGTAACAATGTGCTAGTATTTGTATGATTAAGTGAGCTGGTGTGTGTATAACTGTATAGGTGAGTAAATGGCAGTGTGGTTAATTATTTGCATGACTGACTAGGTGTGTGAGTACCTCTATGGATGAGTGGCGGTGTTTGAGTGTCTATATAGGAGTAAGAGTGCATATGATAGTCCTGTACTGAGTGACCATAAGTATGAGTGACTGTACGGGTGAGTGAGTGGATGTGTGTGTAGTTCTAAGAATCAGTGAGTGGGTATGTAGTTATTGGTGTTGGAGTGTCTATGGTTTTGCGAATGGCAGTCTGTAATTTAGATTGGGTGTATCAAAGGTTATATTAGGGTGTGAAGAGCTGCATCAGATTATCACGTGGATGATGTCATCAGTGATGTCATTTGAGATGTCATCAGTGATGTCATCAGTGATGTCACTGACCATGTCATGAGTGATGTAATATGTGACGTCATCAGCAGTGCATTGCGGGGCGCGAGTTATAGTTAGCTGAACTAACTATAACGGGGGAATTTCACGGGTTTTGTACGAGTGCAATGTCCAACTAACTATAACTGTCCCTAAAACCTATGGTTTTTTCAGTGAATTTCAAAGGTTTTTTAAATGCTAATTTCTAACTATAACGTGTCTGAAACCTATGGTTTTTTCAGTGAATTTCAAAGGTTTTTAAAATGCTAATTTGTAACTATAACGTGCCTGAAACCTACGGTTTTTTCAGTGAATTTCAAAGGTTTTTTAAAAGACATTTTTTAAATGTATTAATTTTTATATTAATTTTTTTCATACTGATTTACTACATTTTTACAAACAATTTCTTTTACATATTTTATTTTTTAAATTACATTGTAATTACATTATACATTACATTACAAAAATACTTTCTCAGAATGAATTACTTTAGTTTAAATACTTTGCACATAGGCAATAGACTTTTAAGTACAGTAGTTACAGTTGTTGCAATGGGCAACACATTTTCAAACACAATGCAACATTCAGCTCAATGTGAATTTCTAGTTAAATGCAATTAGTTACTTTATGGATTACTTTTCTAACCACAGGACTGGATCCTAGATTCAGTCCTGGGACATCTCCTGTAAACAGTTGAGTAAAAGCGTTTTGGTTACAGTCGTGATTTTTAAGGAATATTATTGTATTTTAAAAGTTGACACTTTGAAACTTTTCCTCATAGAATCACCAATGTTATCCTACGGAAGGAAATTCACTTAGCAGGTAAAAACTGTTATCGTTACTTTTTCTTACTCAGTGTTGGATCCTGGATCCAGCACTGGTGCATCTCATGTAAACAGTTGAAAAAATGCGTTTAAGTCATACAGGCGATTTTTAAGGAATATTTGTAGTTTGTGAAAATCGACACTTTGAAACTTTTCTGCTGAAAACCAGACAATGGATTCCTATGGAAGAAAAGATAAGTTACTGGTAAGTACGGTTAAAATTACTTTTCAGGGTCAGTGCTGGGCTAAAAGATGCAGCACTGGGTTCTCTCCTGATAACAGGTGAGTAAATCGGAATTCGTATTTCAGCTGATTTTAGAAGAATAATTTAAAGTTCCAAAACTCCACACTTAGAAGAATTTCCAAGTGAAACCAGTCAATGTTAGCCTATGGAAGGAAATTCAAGTTACTGGTAAGTACGGTTAAAATTACTTTTCAGGACCAGTACTGGGCTGAAAGATGCAGCACTGAGGTCTCTCCTGATAACAGGTGAGTAAATCAGAATTCGGATTTCGGCTGATTTTAGAGGAATATTTGTATGTTTCAAAAATCAACACTTAGAAACTTTTTCAGCAAAAAGCAGGCAATGATATCCTATGGAAGGAAATTCAAGTTACTGGTAAGTATGGTTAAAATTACTTTTCAGGATTAGTACTGGGCTGAAAGATGCAGCACTGAGGTCTCTCCTGATAACAGGTGAGTAAATCGGAATTCGTATTTCGGCTGATTTTAGAGGAATATTTTTAAGTTCCAAAACTCCACACTTAGAAGAATTTCCAAGTGAAACCAATCAATGTTAGCCTATGGAAGGAAATTCAAGTTACTGGTAAGTACGGTTAAAATTACTTTTCAGGGTCAGTGCTGGGCTAAAAGATGCAGCACTGTGTTCTCTCCTGATAACAGGTGAGTAAATCGGAATTCGTAGTTCGGCTGATTTTAGAGGAATATTATAAAGTTCCAAAACTCAACACTTAGAAGAATTTCCAAGTGAAACCAGTCAATGTTAGCCTATGGAAGGAAATTCAAGTTACTGGTAAGTACGGTTAGAATTACTTTTCAGGACCAGTACTGGGCTGAAAGATACAGCACTGAGGTCTCTCCTTATAACAGGTGAGTAAATCGGAATTCGTATTTCGGCTGATTTTAGAGGAATATTTGTAGGTTTCAAAAATCAACACTTAGAAACTTTTTCAGCAAAAAGCAGGCAATGATATCCTATGGAAGGAAATTCAAGTTACTGGTAAGTACGGTTAAAATTACTTTTCAGGACCAGTACTGGACTGAAAGATACAGCACTGAGGTCTCTCCTTATAACAGGTGAGTAAATCGGAATTCGTATTTCGGATGATTTTAGAAGAATATTTGCACAATGGTGAAGGGAGGGGCGGGGCCTGAGGTGACATCTGTGCAAACGCGCCCCGTGGCGCGTTTTAAGTTGGGGATTAAGTCCCTTGAATCCTGAGGGTCCCTAGGGGCCAACTAGCCCACCAGGAACCTCCAATATGCACCAGGGGCTGCGTTGCAGAGACGTGTAGAGAGGCCACACTCCTTTTTACACCTCTCTGCAACGCAGCTCTGTGGCGCTTTCTGGATGTACCTGTTGGGCTAGTTGGCCCCAGGACCCTCAGGATTGAAGGGGATTTAATCCCCAACTTAAAACGCGCCACGGGGCGCGTTTGCACAGATGTCACCTGAAGACCCGCCCTCCCTTCACCACTGTGCAAACGCGCCCGTGGCGCGTTTTAAGTCGGGGGATTAACTCCCTTGAATCCTGAGGGTCCCTGGGGGCCAACTAGCCCAACAGGTATATCCAAAAGCGCCACAGAGCTGCGTTGCAGAGAGGTGTAAAAGGGCGTGGCCTCTGTACACCTCTCTGCAACGCAGCCTCTAGCGCATACTGGAGGTTCCTGGTGGGCTAGTTGGCCCTCAGGGACCCCCAGTATTCAAGGGAATTGTTCCTCTCTGCAAACGCGCCAGGGGCGCATTTGCAGAGTGGTGAAGGAAGGGGCGGGGCCTGCGGGCCCGATCGTTTTTTTTGTTGTTGTTTTTTTGTCCCCTGAAGGGGGGCTGTGTGGCCCCCTTCCTTTTTCCTGTTTTTGGGCCCTGCGGACCCCATCCCCCAGGGCCTTACCCCTTTTTTTAAATTAAAATGTAAAAAAACGGGGAAGGGGCCGCGTGGCCCCCTTCCCTAGGCCTGTATTGGCCCCGGGGACCCCATCCCCCGGGGCATGGCCTCTATTTCTACATTTTATTCTTTGGAGGGGGGCTGCGTGGCCCCCCTCCTCTGGCCATTTAAGGCCCCGGGGACCCCATCCCCCGGGGCCGGCCATACCCTTTTTTTTTTTTTGTGTTTTTTTTTTTTACTTTGGGGAGGGGGGCTGCGTGGCCCCCCTCCCGGGCCACTTATGGCCCCGGGGACCCTATCCCCCGGGGCCTGGCCTCACGTTGGAGACTGTGGGGGGGTCCCCAATCTCCCCACAGTCCCGCCGGCTCCCCGCGTCCCTTGGGAGCCGGCATTGCTTTCCACATGGGGAGCTGCTAAGATGCAGCTCCCCATGTGGAAAAGCAATGTGCTTGGATATTGGAAGAGAGAGCAGGTTTCCCTGCTCTCTCTTCCAATATCAAAGCAGTTTGCTATGGCAGGACGGGAGCCGCGAGGCTCCGTCCTGCCATAGCAAACTACAGTGTCCCGGGGGTAGGCACCCCGGGACACTGCAGGAGCCGGCCCTGGGGGTGGCGGTCCCCAGGGCCATCAAGGGCTCCAGGAGGGGGCCGCGCGGCCCCCCTCCCTTAAATTGCACAGCCCCGGGAGGTGGTGGTCCCCGGGGCTCTGAGGGTCCGTAACGGACCCCCACATTTATTTTATAAGTGCCCCGGGGAGGTGGTGGTCCCCGGGGCGTGTGGGGGGGCTGGAGCCCCCCCACACCTTATTTAAATAAAAAAAAGAAGCCCCGGGGGGTGGCGGTCCCCGGGGCTGCAGGAGGGCAGAAGAGCCCTCCCGCACCATTTTTTCTATAAAGCCCCGGGGGTGGCGGTCCCCGGGGCTTGGGGGCCCTTGAGGCCCCCATACAAACAATATACCCACCCCCACCATGCCCCTGGGACTTGGGCCACCCGGGGCAAAATGCATCGAAGCGCGGGAGACCTCGCTTCGATTTTTTTTTTTTCGGCAGGATTCGCGCACCCTGAGCGCATCCTGCCGATTTTGAAAAAATTTTTTTTTTTTTTGTTTGCCCAGGGGTCCTTGTGGGACCCCTGAGCAAACCTAGGGGGTCAGGGTGTTTCTACCCTGCCCCCTTTGTGCGCTTTGCGCACTTGTTTCTGTCCCTCGGTTCTACCGAGGGACAAAATGGCTGCCAACATTTCCTGAATCGGAATGTTGACAGCCAGCTGACAGCCAATTAACATGCAGCTCGTGATCGGGACGGTGCGCGCAGGGTGCGCTGAGGGTACGCGGACCCTACTCAGCCATAGATATATCTATACTTTTACTTTTGATTTTCTCAGCAACTACTGAACGGATTTACACCATTTAACAAAAATGGTTCTTTCTGAACCAAGAACTACCTCTTTGCCAAATTTGGTGTAATTCCGTTCAGCAGTTCGGGCTGTAGCCGTGTCTAAAGTTTCCTATGGAAAATTGCATGGGGAAAATGCGTTTTGGGACCCCCCTTTTTTCTCGGCCCCCGCTTGACGAATCCCCCCGAGACTTTCAGGGTAGGAGCGGACCGGAGCGCCCCACAAAGTTTGAAAATTTTGCGAAGATACGTCAACCGGCAAGAGAGTTATTTCAAATAGAATGTAGCGGATTTCCTATGGATAATAGGTTGTAACTATAACTATCTACTGGCGACCGCCAGTAGATATATATATATATATATATATATATATATATATATATATATATATATATATATATATATATATATATTCACTGAAAAAACCATAGGTTTCAGGCACGTTATAGTTAGAAATTAGCATTTAAAAAACCTTAGAAATTCGATGAAAAAACCATAAGGTTTTAGGGACAGTTATAGTTAGTTGGACATTGCACTCGTACAAAACCCGTGAAATTCCCCCGTTATAGTTAGTTCAGGTAACTATAACTCGCGCCCCCGCAATGCACTGCTGATGACGTCACATATTACATCACTCATGACATGGTCAGTGACATCACTGATGACATCACTGATGACATCTCAAATGACATCACTGATGACATCACTGATGACATCATCCAGTGACTGTGTGTTTCTGTAAAGTTTAAATATGTTTAATATATATAGGGAAAGGCGTATTGAAGAATGAGTGGGTGTAGAAGCGCCTGAATGGATGATTTAGTAGGTGCGTGACTGAGTCTATAAGTGAGTGATTAAACGTATCTTACTGGATGCATGGGTGAGTGACTAAACTGTGTGAATGTCTGTATCCGTCTGTCTGTTGTTGTGTAAGCAACTGCATGGGTTTCTGACTAGCTAAATGAGTGTCTATATGGGTTATGGATTGGTTCTCTGAGTATCTGTATGGGTGCCTCAGTGTTTGTGTGGGTGGGGTGTGTGTGACTCTGTGCATAGATGTGTGAGTGGGTGATTCACTGGGTGCATGGTTTCAAGAGTGCGTCTGTGATGGACTGTATGGGTGGGTGAGTGTGTGTATGGGTGTGTTAGTGATTGAATGTATATCTCAGTGGTACATGTGTGAGTAACTACATATGTGAAAGGCAGTATATATGTGTGTTGGAGTATATAAATGACTATAAGTGAGAGTGTGTGATTGTGAGAGTGGCTATATGGATGAGTGTGTACTTGCATCAGTGATTGCATAGGAGCGTAAGAATGTGCTAGTATTTTTATGAGTAAGTGAGCTGGTGTGTATAACTGTATAGGTGAGTAAATTGGAGTGTGATTAATTATTTGCATGACTGACTAGGTGTGTGAGTACCTCTATGGATGAGTTGCGTTGTGTGAGTGTTTATATAGGTGTATGAGTGCATATGATAGTCCTGTACTGAGTGACTGTAAGTATGAGTGACTGTACAGGTGAGTGAGTAGATGTGTGTGTGTAGACCTAAGAATCAGTGAGTGGGTATGTACTTATTGGTATTGGAGTGTGTATGGTTTTGAGAATGGCAGTCTGTAATGTAGAGTGGGTGTATCAAAACTTATATTAGGGTGTGAGAAGATGCATTAAATTCTCACATGGATGATGTCATCAGTGATGTCATCAGTGATGTCATTTGAGATGTCATCAGTGATGTCATCAGTGATGTCACTGACCATGTCATGAGTGATGTAATATGTGACGTCATCAGCAGTGCATTGCGGGGCGCGAGTTATAGTTACCTGAACTAACTATAACGGGGAATTTCACGGGTTTTGTACGAGTGCAATGTCCAACTAACTATAACTGTCCCTAAAACCTTATGGTTTTTTCAGTGAATTTCTAAGGTTTTTTAAATGCTAATTTCTAACTATAACGTGCCTGAAACCTATGGTTTTTTCAGTGAATTTCAAAGGTTTTTAAATGCTGCTTTCTAACTATAACGTGTCTGAAACCTATGGTTTTTTCAGTGAATTTCAAAGGTTTTTTAAATGCTAATTCCTAACTATAACATGTCTGAAACCTACGGTTTTTTCAGTGAATTTCAAAGGTTTTGTAAATGACAATTTTTAAATGTATTAATTGTTATATTTATTTTTTCATACTGATTTACTACATTTTTAGAAACAATTTTTTTTTACATATTTTATTTTTAAATTACATTTTAATTACATTATACATTACAAAAAATACTTTCTCAGAATGAATTACTTTAGTTTAAATACTTTGCACATAGGCAATAGACTTTTAAGTACAGTAGTTACAGTTGTTGCAATGGGCAACACATTTTCAAACACAATGCAACATTCAGCTCAATGTGAATTTCTAGTTAAATGCAATTAGTTACTTTATGGATTACTTTTCTAACCACAGGACTGGATCCTAGATTCAGTCCTGGGACATCTCCTGTAAACAGTTGAGTAAAAGCGTTTTGGTTACAGTAGTGATTTTTAAGGAATATTATTGTATTTTAAAAGTTGACACTTAGAAACTTTTTCTCATAGAATCACCAATGTTATCCTATGGAAGGAAATTCACTTAGCAGGTAAAAACTGTTATCGTTACTTTTTCTTACTCAGTGTTGGATCCTGGATCCAGCACTGGTGCATCTCCTGTAAACAGTTGAAAGAATGCGTTTAAGTCATACAGGCGATTTTTAAGGAATATTTGTAGTTTGTGAAAATCGACACTGAAACTTTTCTGCTGAAAACCAGACAATGGATTCCTATGGAAGGAAATACAAGTTACTGGTAAGTACGGTTAGAATTACTTTTCAGGGTCAGTGCTGGGCTGAAAGATGCAGCACTGGGTTCTCTCCTGATAACAGGTGAGTAAATTGGAATTCGTACTTTGGTTGATTTTAGAGGAATATTATAAAGTTCCAAAACTCCACACTTAGAAGAATTTCCAAGTGAAACCAGTCAATGTTAGCCTATGAAGGAAATTCAAGTTACTGGCAAGTACGGTTAAAATTACTTTTGAGGATCAGTACTGGGCTGAAAGATGCAGCACTGAGGTCTCTCCTGATAACAGGTGAGTAAATCGGAATTCGGATTTCGGCTGATTTTAGAGGAATATTTGTATGTTTCAAAAATCAACACTTAGAAACTTTTTCAGCAAAAAGCAGGCAATGATATCCTATGGAAGGAAATTCAAGTTACTGGTAAGTACGGTTAAAATTACTTTTGAGGATCAGTACTGGGCTGAAAGATGCAGCACTGAGGTCTCTCCTGATAACAGGTGAGTAAATCGGAATTCGTATTTCGGCTGATTTTAGAGGAATATTTTAAAGTTCCAAAACTCCACACTTAGAAGAATTTCCAAGTGAAACCAGTCAATGTTAGCCTATGGAAGGAAATTCAAGTTACTGGTAAGTACGGTTAAAATTACTTTTCAGGACCAGTACTGGGCTGAAAGATACAGCACTGAGGTCTCTCCTAATAACAGGTGAGTAAATCGGAATTCGTATTTCGGCTGATTTTAGAGGAATATTTGTATGTTTCAAAAATCAACACTTAGAAACTTTTTCAGCAAAAAGCAGGCAATGATATCCTATGAAGGAAATTCAAGTTACTGGTAAGTACGGTTAAAATTACTTTTCAGGATTAGTACTGGGCTGAAAGATGCAGCACTGAGGTCTCTCCTGATAACAGGTGAGTAAATCAGAATTCGTAGTTCGGCAGATTTTAGAGGAATATTTGCACAATGGTGAAGGGAGGGGGTGGGGCCTGAGGTGACATCTGTGCAAACGCGCCCTGTGGCGCGTTTTAAGTTGGGGGATTAAGTCCCCTTGAATCATGAGGGTCCCTAGGGGCCAACTAGCCCACCAGGAACCTCCAGTATGCGCCAGGGGCTGCGTTGCAGAGACGTGTAGAGAGGCCACACCCCTTTTACACCTCTCTGCAACGCAGCTCTGTGGCGCTTTCTGGATGTACCTGTTGGGCTAGTTGCCCCCAGGGACCCTCAGGATTGAAGGGGATTTAATTCCCCATCTTAAAACGCGCCATGGGGCCTGTTTGCACACATGTCACCTCAGGCCCCGCCCCCTCCCTTCACCACTGTGCAAACGTGCCCCGTGGCGCGTTTTAAGTTGGGGGATTAACTCCCCTTGAATCCTGAGGGTCCCTGGGGTGCAACTAGCCCACCAGCTACCTCCATTAAGCGCCACAGAGCTGCGTTGCAGAGAGGTGTAAAAGGGCGTGGCCTCTGTACACCTCTCTGCAAGGCAGCCCCTGGCGCATACTGGAGGTTCCTGGTGGGCTAGTTGGCCCCCAGGGACCCCCAGCATCTCAGGGGCGCGTTTGCAGAGTACTGCAGGGAGGGGGCGGGGCCTCCGGCACGATGCCGTTTTTTTGTTGTTTTTTTATGGGAGGGGGGCTGCGTGGCCCCCTTCCCTCGGCCACTTTTGGCCCCGGGGACCCCATTCCCCGGGGCCTGGGCATGTTTTTTGTTTTATTAAAAACAAAAAAAAAAACGGGAAGGGGGCCGCGTGGCCCCCTTCCCTGGGCCTCTATTGGCCCCGGGGACCCCATCCCCGGGGCATGCCCTCTTTTTTAAATAAAAATATGGGGGGCTGCGTGGCCCCCCTCCTCAGGCCATTTAAGGCCCCGGGGACCCCATCCCCGGGGCCGGCCTTGCCCTTATTTTTTTATTTTTTATTTATTTTTATTTGGGGAGGGGGCTGCGTGGCCCCCTCCCGGGCCACTGATTGCCCCGGGGACCCCATCCCCGGGGCCTGGCCTCTGGTTGGGGACTGTGGGGGTCCCCAAACCCCCACAGTCCCGCCGGCTCCCCGTGTCCTACGGGAGCCGGCATTCCTTTCCACATGGGGAGCAGCTAACATGCTGCTCCCCGTGTGGAAAAGCAATTGGTTTGCATTTTGAAAGAGAGAGCAGGTTTCCTGCTCTCTCTTTCAAAATGCAAACCAAGTTTGCTATGACAGGACGGGAGCCGCGAGGCTCCCGTCCTGTCATAGCAAACTACAGTGTCCCGGGGGTAGGCACCCCGGGACACTGCAGGAGCCGGCCCTGGGGGGTGGCGGTCCCCAGGGCCATCAAGGGCTCCAGGAGGGGGGCCGCGCGGCCCCCCTCCCTACATTTTGAAAGCCCCGGGGAGGTGGTGGTCCCCGGGGCTTGGGGGTCCAAAACGGACCCCCATTTTCAATGTTCTTAGTGCCCCGGGGAGGTGGTGGTCCTCGGGCGTGTGGGGGCTGGAGCCCCCCACACAGGTTTTAAAAATAAATAAAAAAAAGCCCCGGGGAGGTGGCGGTCCCCGGGGCTGCGGGAGGGCTCAGAGCCCTCCCGCACCATTAATGATAAAGCCCCGGGGGTGGCGGTCCCAGGGGCTTGGGGGCCCTTGGAGGCCCCCCATACATAAAATAAACCCCCCCAGCATGCCCCCGGGACTTGGCCCACCCGGGGCAAATTACATCGAAGCGCGGGAGACCGCGCTTCGATTTTTTTTCGGCAGGATCCGCGCTCCCTGAGCGCATCCTGCCGATTTTTTTATTAAAAAATGCTTTTTTTGCCCAGGGGGTCCTTGTGGGACCCCTGAGCAGGCCTAGGGGTTAGGGTGTTTCTACCCTGCCCCCTTTGTGCGTTATGCGCACTTGTTTCTTTTTTTTTTCTCGGCGGATCCGCGCACCCTAAGCGCATCCCGCTGATTTTTAAAAAAAAAAAATGCTTTTTTCTGCCCAGGGGGTCCTTGTGGGACCCCCTGAGCAGACCTAGGGGGTCAGGGTGTTTCTACCCTGCCCCCTTTTTGCGCTTTGCGCACTTGTTTCTGTCCCTCGGTTCTACCGAGGGACAAAATGGCTGCCAACACTTCCTGATTTGGAGTGTTGACAGCCAATTAGCATGCAGCTCGTGATCGGGAGGGTACGCGGATCCGACGCGCCCATAGATATATATGTGATTTTAATTGTGAATTTCTCAGGAACTACTGAATGGATTTACACCATTTTAGCAAAAGGCACCAGTCTGAACCAAGGGCTACCTCTTTGCCAAATTTGGGGTAATTCCGTTCAGCAGTTCGGGCTGTAGCTGCGACTAAAGGTTCCTATGGAAAAATGAATGGGGAAAACGCGTTTTGGGACCCCCCTTTTTTCTCGGCCCCCGCTTGACATATCACCCCAAGACTTTCAGGGTAGGAGCGGACCGGAGCGCCCCAACAAGTTGGAAGCTTTCGCGAAGATTCGTCAACCGGCGCCAACGTTATTGCAAATAGAATGTCGCGGATTTCCTATGGATAATAGGTCCTAACTATAACTATCTACTGGCGACCGCCAGTAGATAATATATATATATATATATATTTCTAAGTCCAAATGCTCCTCCTAGGAGCTCCGCCCGTAGTTCAGTGGCGCGAACAGGCCAGTAGAGCAAACCGGCGTTTAAGATTCCAACAGCAGATTACAATAATACGCGCTCTCAGGATGCAGTCAAAGGGAAAAATATATTGCCCAAAGCAACGCGTTTCAGAAGAGACTTCCTTGTTCACACAATGAGCAATGTGAAATCTGTGCAATACATAGACTCTGTGGACATAGACAGACAAAGAGCTGAGATATCCTGTTGTAGTTTTCCCAAACAGATCCTTCATACATGCTCTAGTCAGGTGGGCTTCTGCTTGCTGGGGTGATGATTTCTGTGGAGAGTGCTCTCTGCTTTCCCCTTGATTCAAGCTCCACTCTCAAAGTGACTCCACTCTTTTTGCCCAGTTTTTGGTGAGCATGTCCCTCAGAGTCTTTTCCAGATTTGTGTGTCACGATGGCTAGTGTGGTACAGGCCTCCGGGGCCATCCCCTGTGTGGAAGCCTGACCTTCTTGTGTGTCCCTTCAATGCAGACTCTCCCGCAAGGTTGCCAGACTCCACCCAGATGCTCCCAGCAGAGGGGCAGTAGCACTGTGCGACACTAGATCATCGTTAGATCATAACAGGCCACCCACTGTGGAGGGGGAAAACCTAGGTCATCCCCTCACTGCTGGTGTCTTAGATAACAGAATAAACCACCTTTGCTCAGCTGAGGGACAGGGACATCCACGTCTCAGGTGCCCCTCAACCAGTCTCACAGAGTATGCAGTCTGAGTCTGGACAATTTCCTGGCCCCCTTAGTAGCAGTGGGGGAGGCTCATCAATGAGCCATTGATGGGGCCTGCTGCTCCGGCAGCTGGGCACATGGTAGGTTGTCAGCACATCCGACATCTCCTCTCCTCTGGCACCCCTCTTGCCTGAATTGGGAGAGCCCACGTGGTTTCTCCTCCACACACAGTGCGGGCGCACATCGACTTCAATAAATTATCAAGCCCCAGTTCAAGTGATGTGCACCTGCGGCCTTGGCTCAACTTCAAGTGTCTGGTAGAGCTATGGGCTATATGTGCAGCCAGCCCCCCACCTTTGCTAGATTTATCGCAGGCTGGGCGGCGCAGCCTGTGGTGTCTTGTCCTGTAATTGTGCTGAAGGAGGGCATCACCAGCAGTTGGACAGGTACTCCATTGTTTCAGCGAGTGTCCATGGTCTGGGGGAGTCTCGTAGCTTCCGTGATGGGGAGACCCACAGGATGTAGGAGTGGTCCAGCGACTCCCACCACTCATGGCCATTGAACTCTTGGTGTCGCGTTCTGCTATGCCTCACTTTTGCAACAGGTGTTAGGGAGCAACATCTTCTGGAGCTCCACAGGCCATCAGGCTGTGTGACAGGAGTCAGCAGTTCAGGCTGTCTCTAATGGTGGCCTTGGGGTCAGAATACCTCAGAAGACTCATATCCTCTTACTTCTCCTACCTTATCTAGAGTTAGTAGAGCATGATTTTGCAGACCATCAGACGCCACCAGCTTTGCCTATGGGAATAAGGCCAGACGAGCTGCCCTTCTCGAAGTAGCTCATCTGACTAGGAGTTTGGGAAGTTTTATAATACATAGGAACATGCAATCCCTGTATAAAAGTCGATTTCTAATTTCCTTGTTACAGGTGACTTGTGATGTCTTTAGTTACCTGTAATCCTGAAACAATGTTAAGTGTTTAGTTGTTGTAAGTAATTACGTTTGAACCAGGAAGTCAAAATGCCTTCTTCAAGAGCCAGTAGCCAAGGAGAAAGGTCGGTCGCAATGCATAATTAGGATTGCAGTTTAAACTAAGAAAACGAGAAGTGGCTTTTCATATTTATGCTCTGCTGTTCTTGAAGGAACAGTGACCTGCAGGACGGATATATTTATGGGGAAATGTTTCGTTATAGGGCATTTCAGCAAAGAAAGAACTTATTGCATGTTTCTACACAATTTGAGCTACAGAATTTCCTTTAAATTTACTTGCTCTAAACTGATACTCAAATCTTTTTGAAACTACTTACTAAATGTGTTTTAGTGTGTTTAATTTTGCACTGCATATTCTGAAGTTATTCTTTATGTCTTTAACGATGCCTTCTTTTTCATGTAGAAGAACAAGACACAGACAATTTAAATGGTTTAAAGGAAATGTGATGATGTGACTATATATTATAAGGAATAAAATTCCCTCTGCCATACATTAATAGAATACTGCAAGACACCTTGGAGTCTCATTACCTTATAAAGGAACTCCTTGGCAGCAATATCCTCATTGTGTATGGCAGGGTGTATTTTGTCCCATATATTACACAAGCAAAGATTTGTGTAGATTTCGATTATTGACCTACCTGTAGTGTACTCTTTTTTTGGTGGTCAGATTGGGAATGAGACTCTTCCCCTGTTGCAGGGATTCTGCACATACACAGAACTATGTGCAGGAATACGGGACCTCAGTGTATAGGAGCTAAGTCTTCCTACTGCCTCAGTACCCATGATCCCAGGACCGACTAGCTATAGTGTCTCACTCGCTCTCCTATACAATCACGAAGATGCAAATGATTAGACACCCTCAGGAATCGCAGTAACAAGACGTATCCTTTCGCTCACTCACCCATAGTCCTCCACAATGAGAATTGACAGAGACACGGATATAGTTTAAAATGTTTATTTTAACTATAGTGCTCTATATCGCAGTATACAAGCCACTACCAGCAGCAAAACGCATAAACCTAAAACAGTTAGCATTGTTGCAAGTCCATACATTATAAAGGGAGATGTCATTTTATATAGACAGTGGATAAAGGACTATAAGGTCTAACCACCCTCCCCTTGGCAAGAAGCAGTATTATTATATAATAGAAGATATCTGGGCTTTGTCAGCAGACCCCATACCTTAGTGCCTAGACTGGATATCTGCATCATAGGAACTGCATGGCTCTTCTCCCTGGAAAGGTCCCTCTCCAAGTGTGTGTTAACTAAACATGCATCCCCATAATATCAAAGCATGAGTTTCCAGCTGCTGCAGCTGTGTTAGCATGTTTTGTCTAGGTGCTAGGGACTGACCAGAACAGAATAACAAGGGGCAGTGTTTATCGACCTTGCTCACAGTGTTCAGACTAAACTACAGGAACAGTCAGAGAACGTACGAAGCAGACGGTTCTCATGTGAAAGGCATAAGCAGAGTCTTGCAAAATAAAGTCATGTAGTAACGTGCGCAAAAGCAGCATCATGGCCGCAGAGCTCATGCTAACTTAGCAATGTCGATAATGTCCCTATTGGCCATATGACACCCTCCCCTTGGCCAGGTCGTAGCAAATAGATAAAATATCTAAACAGAGTTCAAAGAGAAGCAGAGTCTAAAAACACTTGAAAAAAGCCAAATTGGAAAGAGAATAGAAAAAAGAAAAAGAGGGGAAAAAAATTGTTCATTAAAAACGTGTTTAATGCGAATTTTAAAAATCCATCAAATTCCTTGAACTTAAGTTAAGAATGCAATTTGTTCCAAAAGGTCATCCCCATCGCTCCTTGCAAAGAGGGAAGCCATCCAGTTAAGCAGGTCGAAGGAACACACGTGTTCCTCATAATCCGATGCCTCCAAGAGCAGAACCGGGCAACTTGCGTGATATTCGATGAAACTCCGTTGTAAAGCGCGCTGTGCAGCCGCACAGGTATTCTGTTCAGCCAACACTCCAAGTGCAGCCTCACACATCAAACGGCCATCCCCAGAACAGGCCTGGTCATGGGCCAACAATGGACCCACCAACAGATCATAATCCGGGTCTGCCAAGGACGCATTGGAGAGACATAAATCCAAGGCGCATTAGAAAGGGCACCGTCGGCAGTAGAACACAGGTTGCACGCAAGTGAAGGAGGCAAAGGGAAAATTAAATCCATCAATTACGCCAAGCGTTGCTAATGGCAAGCATCCAAAAAGTTGTTGCATTCGGTCACAGTACAGTTGCAATTGGCCGGGTCTGTGCAGTACCACAAGATGGGCATCCATTGCGTAACAGGAGCAGAAGTATCAGCACGCCAGCCGCCAGCGCAAGTATTAAAGGAAAGCCTCCGAAGGCAGTGGAAAAAATAGAATGGATAAAGGCCGGTATTGCTCCAAAAATCGTCTGAAAGGTCACAAGGCTGGATCCCACCAGTTTAAAAAAATTATAAAGGCCTTCTGTGTCAGACGCATTAAATATTTGATGTATCAGCTCCCCAAAATGAAGTGGGAGATTCGTATTCAGCAGCGACTGAATCTCACTAGATGTTCTCGCCACCTGTAATTCGAAGGTCTCTCGAGCTGAAGTGAGAGCCACTTCTTGTTGAAACAATAGCGCTTTTAGCCTGCTTAGTTTATTGAAATCAGTTTTCAAAGTTGGAATGGAAGGCCAAAGGGAACTATCTACAATCCCATGCGGGGGTATAAAAAGCACATTGCTACAGCAAGAAACACGTTGTGAAACTGTTACTGTATATGGGATCCCCGCCCGTAAGCCACAGCAGTCGTGGTTATTCAAAATAAGATAACTGCCATTCGAAAGCAATGTGAGAGCCGGAATTATTGACGGAACTGGCGTACCTTTCAAAAAACAAGCCAGATTGGGGCGGAGACGTTACAAGCACCGTGCAACTTAAATTGTTTGCAAACTAGGGAATTACCTACTGTGTGATCGCACTCCTCCCCCGTGTCCTCCTGTTGACATCTGTAGGAGAAAGGCAGGGACCACAATTTGTGAATAAACGCACTCCCTAGTGGTTCAAAGCGGCCTATCGGGAAATAGTTCATGCAAGATTTAAACTGAAATAGCGTGAATGGCAGAGAAATAACGCCATGAATTAACCATACAGCCGAATCAATTTCTGCCACAGAAAATGGTAAATGTTCCAATTGTTCAATGTGTAAAAGGGTGTACGTTGCGTCTTTCATTGACAGGAACCTTTGCTTATCAGTTAGGTTGAATTGCATAAACAATGCTGAAGCGTTCAAATAATCTCATGGTACTTTTCCCATTTTGAGAGTTTGCAACGTCCATGCAAATTGCATCACAGATCGTAATTGATTCTGACCATGGTATAACACAGCTACATCATTTTGAGCAATATCAATAACAGATGAAACGATGTTATCTAAGGTGTAAATGCGGAAAGACAACGTATTTATGCTATTGTCGACAACTGCAAGAACTTTTTCCAAATTTGCTTGGTCAATTTGATCAGACAGAACGCTGCCTCCATCTGCAAACGTTTCCATAATTCATTATAAGTAGGCTGTCCTGTTTTCAGTTTCTATTTTTGGTAAATTCTGGTGGGGTTTTTTCAGTTTTTTCAATACCTTAAAAAAACAGTGGTTATCAGTGGTTACACATTTTCGCGCCATTAAAAACAACAGAAACAGTGATTTTTCCAGTGTTTATGGAATTTTAATTTAATTTTAATTATTGCTTGCTTTCTGCACTGATAGTGCATGTGTATAGATAGCGGGTACACCGGGTATATGAGGTCCAAATATATTTTACTGCACCAGAATGAACTACAAAGTCAATAGCATTCTTCATTAACTCTGAAGATTGTAAAGATGCTTTCAGCATACCATCTAGCAAGTGACAAGGATCTCTTTCAGGGAAGCACTTCAGCTCAGGTATTGATTTTGACAGGCCAACATACAACTTTTTCATATACATAGCTGAATTACTGCAAATACAAACAATATCACTCCAATCTTTATTGAACTTGATAGGAACTTTTTCAGCAGCATTGCAAGTGACACTGCGTTCCATGTTTACCAAACGTCTGGTGTGACAACATTCTTTTCACATATACCTGTCACTTCATCTTGCATTGAATGTTTAAAGCCTGGCGTGTTTGGCAATTCACTTACAATCAATACTGACTCACTAGAAAAGGGGGCTGATGTATCAAAGGATTTCACCCATTCTCTGTCTGTGGGTAAATGTGATGGTACATATTAGGAAAGAGTCTTATGAAACCAGCCATTTTACCTATCAGTGAAATCAAATGTAGCCAAAATATCAAATAGGATTTTGATATTTCCCGATTCTCTACAGTTTATAAAATAACTAAATAAGACCAAAAACATGCTTCTAAAATCTGCATCTTTAGACCAAAGACCACAAAACTGAAAAAAGCAGAAGGAAGAAGAGATAATATTTTAGTGGCATCCCTAAACAACAAACCTCAAGCAGAATAATGTTAATCCAGTCTTTCTTGATGCTAGCTTGTATAACAAAGTTACATTGCATTGGTCCCTTCAGGAAGAAATAAAAATTACTCTTTCACTCATCTTTTCCTTTCTTTGAATGGCGCTTAGTTTGTGGTTGCAAAGGTGTTTTTTCAGTGTTTATATGTTTACACCGGTGATGACTATTTTCCTTTCGGTGGGGTTTTATCAGTTATTATTGGGTTAAACCTAAAACAAGATAGCCTAATTATAAGCCTCATAGATAAACCTTTTTGATCGTGGGGATTTATGACCCAAGATAAAATCAGCCAAATTAATATCGCTTGACAAGAGAGACAGGTGTTGTTTCACTTACGACAGTGTGGATTGTTCCAACCATTACTAACACAATTTCCCCACCGAATATGTGGTGACTCAATGTGTCTGCCGGGAACGTGGATCAGGTCTAGTTTGAGTGAAAAATGTTGTTGCATTATAAAAACGCAGTTGACAAGCATTAGAGTTGGTTTGCCAAAACAACCATCCCGAGGGGTCAACGTCAGAGATATTTAAAGTGCCATTTCGAAACAGAGCTTGCAGGACATTGATCGTCTGATTGGTGTGTTCAGGCCAATTATCATACTCAGTGAATGAAGGGATGGACGAAATATTTAAATTTTTGGCTGTAGCCAGGCCAAAACAAGTAGTTTGGTGCACCGTGTGATTTAAAACAATATCTGAGTTGGAATGAAACACACACGATGCCAAGCTTAGGGGCCCTGGACCTGCCAAGCCATGGTGCCCCAAATCGATTTCAAATCAGTGGTGTTTTTCCATTGTTCGTAACCATCGGTCTTAAATGAATTAGAATAAACCAATTTTGTGTTAATATTTTAAATCAGAAAACAATGAGTGCACTGCTTGTACATCCCAATCATCAGAATGTATGTCCTGTGTTACCACATCTCCTAGGGAAACGCAAAACACGTATGGAATCTTGAGGACTTCCATTGGGCAATGGATTTTGAATGCAATTTTATCCCAAACGATGCCATCAGCAACAGGGAATGCTGAAATGTTCATGAGGGCTAGATCACGTTTCAAGATATGGGACAATGTATGGGGAGCCAGAATTCCAACTTAACGGCAGAGCGTTCTGGCAAATTATGACCATTGATTAGCAAAAATAACACTGTCACAAACCCAACCGACATGAAGAGGAAAATCAGTATAAGCACCAGCCAGATGTAGGTCCAGGGTGGGACCAGATAAGTCTTCTTGAACCTGGAGATGAAAATACTGGTTTGTGTTGGTGGAGTTGTCACAGTTAATGACGAAGAGGTAGAGTCATAAGAGAAGCTCGTACGGTCCCCAAAATAACCGCTTGCTCCCACGTTCATTAATGGAGGCAGTGCAGCTGCAGCTTGATGATGTAAAGGGCTGTCCGGTACTTCAATATGGCAGTCATCCGCAGGATAATCATACTCGATGTCTGCATTGGAGGCAGATGATGGCACAACAGGCAGGAAGTCAATAGAAGTCTCCATCTCACCATCTACGACAGGGGCTTTTGTCGAAGAGGCTGAAGCCATTGGATTCAGGGAAATAGCATTACTTGAAATACTGGGAGTCACACTATTCAGAATTGGCCAGATTGTGTAGTTTGACATTGTCAATTGAAATATTTCTGTTTTCTTTGCGACCAGGCAAAGGAGGTAGTATCACCGTACGAAAACCCTTCAATCCAAGAACTGTGTCAGGAAGACTGTTGCCTATGATGCACGGGAGCAGAACGACGTCAGTTCCCGATGCCCCCACTACAGTTTCCCAGCCAACCACGTTTAACCAAGCACATGAATAACTGAGAAACGCACAGGGGGGAAAGGGGATGGGACAGAGAAGAGACAGCCACACTTCTTTACTCGGGTTCCTCTTCTGGATTTTCACTTCTCTCGTTATCTTCTTTTCTTGCAAGATTGCGTTATCAACATTGGAACTGCAACAAAATGTTTTATTAAAACTAATCACTTTTATTCTCTTAACATTGTCATACTTCTTATCTTTTTTCTCTTATTAAACTGATTTAATTGCACCTACCCGAGTTTCTGGTGACCTATGCCTCTCTTTCTTCTTTATAATATTTTCTACCTTTTCTGTAACTGTAATTGCAATACGTATTTTTGATTCGTATTTCTACAGTGTTGTTCTATATTTAATTATTCCTTTCTCTCTTCCAGACTCTCACCTCTTCTCGTACAGATGCTACCTCAGAAGAAGTTCTTATTTCATATCAGGTACGTCTCTCTTCTTATCTTTTTGTAATTGGTAGATGCCTTTTATGTGTTGTAGCCCTACCTTATGATTTGTGTATTTTACTGCCTATCTGAATCCTTTTCACAGAAAAAATGAGGGATGATTCATTCAGCACGCTCTTCCCAAATTAACCTTTCAACTGAGGATTATATCGACAAGGTTAAAGAAAACTCTCCGCAATTGATTTTAACAAAACTTGAGAACCAGCGCTACTTGTGCTGACTTTACCCAGACATAAACTCGATACTTCTTGAAAATCAACGAACCTTGTCTCATTACGAGCATGCGCTCTCTTGACAAACTTCAAACTAAAAGTCTTGTCAATTCTCTCTCAACTTCTTATAATAACAGTAATTCAATGCACTTGTGCTGACTCTACCTTCAGCAAACACTACTCTCCCCAAGTCTGTATGAAGTAACTCGTGGGAGAGCATGCGCAATGCCGTAGTTCCCGACTGCCTCCTCTAAATCATGGAAGCCTCCCAAGCAAGACTAGAACAAATCTAAGAGCTTACTGACTTGCGCATAACCAAAATGCTAATCCTCATGACAGGTATCCAGGAACTCAACGGAGAAACGTCGAGTGAAGGCGCGATGAGGTTTCCCTGTCTAACTTTCGTGCCGCAATCTTCTGTAGCTTCCTCCTTCTCGAACTCCTCAGGTGAAGTGCGCACTTCTGTGCGAGCTTCACCTGGACATTCCAAATTGCCACCAAGCACCGGAACACTAGCCTCCTGACCCAATGGTCGCTCCTTGGAGGCCATCTTGGATTTCCTCTGAACTCTAATCTTATGTAAGTAGTAACCATAGCTCAATTTTGTGGGACCTCTTAACTTAATTAAGCCAATGGAAAAACCTTTTGTATTAGGAGGCAGAGTGGTTCTGACAGTACCCCCCACAAGGTAGGTCCCTCCGGCTTGGGTTTACCTGGAAATTTCTTGTGAAAGTCCCTAATTAATCGAGGAGCATGTACATCTGAATATATCTCCCACGATCTTTCTTCTGGACCATAACCTTTCCAATCTAGCAAATAGTAAACCTGACCTTTAGTTCCTTTTGAGTCCAAAATTCGTTTTACTTCAAATTCCACTCCTCCCTCTGTTTGAATTGGTTTTGGGGGTTTGCCTATTCTTAATTCTTATGGTGTCTTTTTTAACAGAGAAACATGAAATACTGGGTGTATTCTCAGACTCTTGGGTAATTTCAGTTGGTAAGTCAAAGTACTCAATTTCTTTTCAATTAAACAGGGGCCTACGAACCTTGGTTGCAATTTCCTGTTTCCTTTGAGCTTAAGATTTTTAGTACTTAACCAAACCTTTTCTCCAACTTGGAAATCAGGTTCTTTCCTTCTCTTCTTGTCTGCGTATTGTTTGTAACTTTCCTTAGCTCTTGTGAGATTCTTAGTGGCTAAACTATCTACTTGCATCATATGTTCAACTAAGTCCTTTACTGCAGGAACCTCTACTTCTTGAAAGTTTATAGATTGGTTTGGATGTCTGCCTGAATTTAAATAAAATGGGGAATACCCAGTGGACAAATTTTTTGCATTGTTATGTGCAAACTCTGCAGCCCAAAGGTATTCTGGCCAGTCTCCCTCTTGATCTAAAAGACACAATATCGGATATTTTTCAAGTTCTTGATTTGTTCTTTCAGTTTGGCCATCTGACTTGGGGTGATAACTAGTTGTGTACCTTGTTTCTATGTTCAATTTCTTTGTGAATGCTCTCCAAAAATGAGCTAAAAATTGAGAGCCCCTATCGGACACTAGCACCTTGGGAATCCCATGAGCTCGCACTATTGTCTGGCTAAAGGTGTGTGCTAATTTTCTAGCTGTTGGTACTCCTTTTAAGGGGACAGAATGAGACATCTTTGTAAATGCATCCACACAAACTAATATTGTGTCAAACCCTTGACTGGATGGTAACTCTACTATAAGATCTAATGTCACTGTATGCCATGGGTAAGGTGGTGTGGGTAAGGGTTGCAATAACCCCTTTGGAGCTTGTCTCTCCGGCTTTCCCCTCGCACACATTTCGCAAGTGGCTACATACAGACGAATATCCTTGGTCATATTTGGCCACCAAAAGCGACGTTTCACGAGATCTTCTGTTTTCAGAATTCCTTTATGTCCGGCTAATACTTGATTGTGACACTCTTTTAAGGCCTTTTGTTGTAACTCCTGGGTCAGCAAATAGAGAGCTCCGGCATGATATGGTAAATTTCCACAAACCTCCCGTCTGAAATCCTCATTTGCCCATTCCTTCATTTCTTCTAAACCCATTGAGTTTTGTGCCGATTCTTCCATGGATTCTTTCAACACTGCTCCAATGACCTTCCCCTCTGCAATGATACTTTGATTTTCAATCTCTTCTTGCATATTCTCTGTACCCATTCTGGATAAGGCATCTGCCTTACCATTTTGAGTTCCTGGTCTATATGTGATGACGAAGTCATAGTCAGCGAAATATAATGACCAGCGGATGTGTCTTGGAGTCAATGTTCTTGCTGACTTCAAAAATTTCAGGTTCCGATGGTCTGTGTACACTGTGACAGTATGTCTGGCACCCATCAAGTAATGCCTCCACTCCTTGAATGCATCCTTTATAGCCAATAACTCTTTCTCTGTTATGGTGTAATTTACCTCAGCGGAGGTTAACTTCCGTGAACGAAAGACCACTGGGTGTAATTGACCCGTGGTTTTGTGTCTTTGAGACAAGACTCCTCCCAATGCCAGATTTGATGCGTCGGTTTCTACATAGAAGGGCTCGGAGGGGTCTGGA
The DNA here is from genome assembly GCA_963921515.1 of Calotriton arnoldi. NCBI lineage: Eukaryota > Metazoa > Chordata > Amphibia > Caudata > Salamandridae > Calotriton > Calotriton arnoldi. Next base: position 1,049,714 of record CAWUFW010006961.1, on the reverse strand, counting down.
TGCAACAAGATCGGAGCTGTGGTGCAATCTTCCTTTAATTTCGTAAATGCTCCTTCAGCTTCATTGGACCAACTGAATTTAACTCCCTTCCTTAGCAAACTCGTTAAGGGAATTTACTTCTTGGAAAAACTTGGATGAACCTCCTGTAGAAGCTTGCAAAGCCTATAAAACGTTGGAATTCTTTCACTGTCTTTGGAGATTCCCAATAAGTTACTTCCTTGATCTTATTCTCATCCATAGTAATTCCGTTCGGAGACAGCACAAATCCTAGGAATTCTACGGTATTTACATTAAAGGCGCATTTCTCTAATTTGACGAACAAGCTGTTTTCTCGTAGCTTCTGTAAAACTCCCTTCACATGTTCTTTATGCTCCTCCACTGAATTTGAATATATCAATATATCGTCTATGTAAACGATTGCACTTTGATCAATTTATTCCTTCAACACATCGTTGATAAAGTATTGAAATGCAGCTGGGGTGTTGCAAAGCCCATAGGGCAGCACTTGACATTCAAAAAGCCCATGTTTGGTTCTGAAAGCTGTTTTCCATTCATCTCCTTTCTTGACTCAGACAAGATGATACACCCCTCTCAAGTCTAACTTAGTGTAGATTCGCGCACCTTTTACTTGATCCAAAAGTACCGAGATTAAGGGCAAAGGATAGCGGTTCTTGATGGTTATACGATTTATTGCCCTATAATCAATGCAAGTTCTTAACTCGCCATCCTTCTAAAGAATGAGGAAAAGAGGCGAAGAGACTGGCGATTGCGAGGGTCTGATGAAACCATTACTGAGGTATTTTTGAAGGTACTCTTTCAGATGCTGGTCTTCTTTCTCTGTTAAAGCGTATATTCTGCTGCAAGGAAGATTGGAACCGGGTTCCAATTCAATTTTACAATCAAACTCTCTATGTGGCGGAAGCTTCTCTGCTTCAGTCTCACTAAAAACGTCTTGGAACTCAGCGTATTCTGGAGGCAATTCTGTGGTTTCGATCACGCAAATCGTTGCTCCTCCTTCACACAGATGAAACGCTGGAGTCTCCATACGCATCTTCTTGTCATGTTTATAACAATTCTCCTTGCAAAACTCTGAGTCTAGCACAATTGATCGGGCACTCCAATCGATAGTTGGATTATGCTCTGTAAACCATGGCAGCCCCAATATTAGTTGAAATTGAGGAGCATCTATCAAATTAAATTGTAGCGTTTCACGATGTCCTTCCTCAGATTCCAATTCAACTAACTCGGTGTGGCTCACAATGGGTCCCGATGAGAGATTCGTCCCATCCACTGCTCGTACCGCTTCACTCTTTTCTTTTCTTATTGCCTTTAACCCAATTTTTTCAGTGAACTTTAGATCGCCAAAGTTGCCAGTGGCTCCTGAATCCACCATTATGGTGATTCGTTTCAAGGTGATTTCTTGGAACTGAAGGGTCCTGAACATGATGAGATGTGGTGAAGAGGACTGTAAGGTATTAGCCAGTGAGTGACCTCTTGGGGTTGTTTCTGATTCGACAACCACCAGTCCAACTCCCTTTACTGATGGTGCTGAGCGTTTTCCGGCGGTGTCTGTTTTGGTTTCCTCGGACAATTTCGAACAAAATGACCACCGCCTCCACAATATAGGCACTGTTTATTCACTCGCCGTCTTTCTTTCTCTTCTTTAGATAGCGGCCCACATATTGTTCCTATCTGCATGTGTTCGACACCATGTTGTGAATCATTTCCTTTTGTATTCTCAGCCTTTGCTCGATCAAACCTAGGTGTACTTGAGCGGAAATCTCTTCTTTTCGCTCCTCTTTCATTCTGCCAAAAATCAATTTCAAGAACTAAATCTATTAGAGCTGAGATCTCTGTGGGTCTGTTGGGCACTTGGGCTAAGGCATCCTTTAATTCATCTTTTAATCCACGATAGAACACTGCTGCTCGTTTATTCTCTGGCCATTCAGTTTCCATTACTATTTTGTTGAACTGAGCCAAGTATGCGATTAGATCCCGATTGCCCTGTTTAATCTCCAACAGTTAGTTATCTGTGGCTTGTGAAGCTTTTCTCCGATCAAAGATACTGAGAAATTCTTTTTTTTGAATTCATCTATATCATATAAAATTGGATCATTTCTGGTCACTAATGGCATAGACCAGGACGCCGCGTCTCCACTAAGATAAGATAGTATGAATGCCACTCGCGACTGTGCTTCAGGAAAAACCGGAGGACGGCACATGAAATGTAAGGTGCATTGTGTCAAAAACACTTGTGCTTTCTGAGGGTCTCCATTAAACCGCTCAGGAGGGGCCAAAGGAATCACTGGGGACAAGGAATGAATAACCTGGGCTGTAACCTTGGGCGTAGAGACTGTTGGGTCACTAGAATATTCCTCATGTGAAGATGAATTCTTGAAACTTGTCTCAGATACTAAACTATTCATCTTGATCGTTAAATCAGTAGTCTCCCTCCGAGATGTTATCAGGTCCTGTCTAAGTTCCCTATTTTCTTCCCTAACTGCTAATAATTCCTTTTGTATCCCCTCCAAAACTTCTCCTAACTTCTTTAGATCTACACCTTCTGCCATTCTGCTCAAGTGCAAATACAGCGTGGGCACTTCACTCTGTCAGGAAGGCTGTTGCCTAAGATGCACGGGAGCAGAACAACATCAGTTCCCAATGCCCCCACTACAGTTTCCCAGCCAACCACGTTTAACCAAGCACGTGAATAACTGAGGAACCCACAGGGGGGAAAGGTGATGGGACAGAGAAGAGACAGCCACACTTCTTTACTCGGGTTCCTCTTCTGGATTTTCACTTCTCTCGTTATCTTCTTTTCTTGCAAGATTGCGTTATCAACATTGGAACTGCAACAAAATGTTTTATTAAAACTAATCACTTTTAGTCTCTTAACATTGTCATACTTCTTATCTTTTTTCCCTTATTAAACTGATTTAATTGCACCTACCCGAGTTTCTGGTGACCTATGCCTTTCTTCTTTCTTCTTTATAATATGTTCTACCTTTTCTGTAACTGTAATTGCAATACGTATTTTTGATTAGTATTTCTACAGTGTTGTTCTATATTTAAATATTCCTTTCTCTCTTCCAGACTCTCACCTCTTCTCGTACAGATGCTACCTCAAAAGAAGTTCTTATTTCATATCAGGTAAGTCTCTGTTCTTATCTTTTTGTAATTGGTAGATGCCTTTTATGTGTTGTAGCCCTACCTTATGGTTTGTGTATTTTACCGCCTATCTGAATCCTTTTCACAGAAAAAATGAGGTATGATTAATTCAGGAACGCTCTTCCCAAAATAACCTTTCAACTGAGGATTACATCGACAAGGTTAAAGAAAACTCTCCGCAATTGATTTTAACAAAACTTGAGAACGAGCGCTACTTGTGCTGACTCTGCCCAGACATAAACTTGATACTTCTTGAAAATCAACTAACTCTGTCTTATTACGAGCATGCGCTCTCTTGACAAACCTCAAACTAAAAGTCTTGTCAATTCTCTCTCAACTCCTTATAATAACCGTAATTCAATGCACTTTTGCTGACTCTACCTTCAGCAAACACTACTCTCCCCAAGTATGTATGAAGTAACTCAGCGCGACAAGGTTTCCCTGTCTAACTTTCGCGCCGCAATCTTCTGTAGCTTCCTCCTTCTCGAACTCCTCAGGTGAAGTGTGCACTTCTGTGGGAGCTTCACCTGGACATTCCAAATTGCCACCAAGCACCGGAAAACTAGCCTGCTGACCCAATGGTCGCTCCTTGGCGGCCATCTTGGATTTCCTCTGAAGTCTACTCTTATGTAAGTAGTAACCATAGCTCAATTTTGCGGGACCTCTTAACTTAATTAAGCCAATGGAGAAACCTTTTGTATTAGGAGGCAGAGTGGTTCTGACAAACTGGGACTGGTGCACGATAAGAGGGACCAAATTCTTTTTTGTTCTCCAGCTTTTCTTGTACCAAATCTCCAATCTTAGGAAGCCAGCAGGTGACCGGAATCAGCATTGCCGTTTCATTGGAAGAGGGTAAATGTTCTGTAGCGAGTCTGTCACGGGTCATTTGTAGGTCCTGTAACACATTAGAATGGTTATCTACGTCAAATGTTGCGGCAGCCGCCACAACGTCTAGACCATCAAGGTCTGGCACAAACATTTTAATGCCAAAGAGCATTTCGTATGGGGTCTGCCCACCCAGAGATCTTCTCAGGAGATTATTAAGTGCACGTTGAACTCCATACAAATGGGCCAGCCAGTTCTTGCAAGTACCTAAGACCTGAGCTGTCAAAGATTGCTTTAAGTCACGGTTCATTCGCTCCACTATAGAATTGCCCTCAGGCCTGTATGGAGATGAAAACTGCACCAGCACCCCCAAAGACTTCATTGTGTCCTTGTACGCCTTAGAGGCGAACGCTGGACCTTGGTCTGAATGGAAGGTGCCACAGGCAAACGTCCCGACAATGACATTTCAAGCATCAGCACTGCATTGTGGCCAAACCCATAGGAATCTAGTGCATGAATCAACCCAAACAAAAATGTATTTATATGCAGTATCTGAAGTCAATGGACCGCAGTGATCAAGGTATACACAGCTGAATGGCTGATTCGAAATATAAAGCTGTGTTTGTGGTGGACGTGAAACCGTAGATCGTTTAATTTGCTGACAAATGTCTCAAGCAAGCACATAATTACGGGTTCGTCTATATAAACCATGCCACCAATAATGTTGCTGTAAAATAGAAACAGTCGTCGACACTCCGGCATGTGCAGAAGCCATGCCCTTGTAAGTGGCTATGATCAAAGGAAGCCTGCGGTCCATGTTGGGAATCAAGCGATCCCCAACTGACGGTATTGTAGCATAAGGAACTTGTTCAGGTGTCAAATGATAAGAATACTTAGAAGGGAAACCCTGTGGGTAATCTGTATAGCTGCCAAAATTTCATTATCTATTTTAGTCATGGACCATGTAACTGCTGTTACTGAACATGTGGCTACTGCAGATTTGGCTGCGATGTGCCCCCACACGCTGATGGCCAAGACTATGAATAACCTGTGTGAGTGGCAGACGTTCTTTAAGTTCCGCCACCCAAACCCAAAGCGTTTTATGCTTTATTGCTCTGCCCTTGGAGTTTCGATAATCATTTTTAGACTAAAAGAATAAGTTGTCATTGAATGACTGGACACAGTAGTAAGAATTGCACACAATAAGAGTATTCACATTAGGATCAGCGAACTCTAGAGCTAAAACAAGAGCACACAGCTCCACCAATTGTGCTGTACAGTCCCCAAGTGCCTGAGTATGCACAATGGAAGACCTAAATTCACCATTAACAATTGAACCAGCCACAATAGCGCAAGCCGCTGAGTAAGCATGTTTGGACCCGATGACTGGTTGAGCCGAGCCGTCAGTATAAATGATACATTTGTACTGATTCAAAGGAAGTAACGACAACAGAGGAGGATGAACATGTTCATACTGTAAAAACTCCTGTGTCTGCAGAGCGGGATCAAAGATAAACGTGACATCAGACGATGTCAAAGAAGTAGCCCATTGTATTCAACGGGGATGTAAAGCTTTAGAATTCGGTACACTCACATTCATCACTGCCTCTAAAGCAGGTATAGGCGAAACCATAAGAATGCGTTTTCCCTGCGACAGTGATCATTCTTTCAGAATCGCCATTTGGACCGCAGTCAAAATATTTTCAACACTGGAGAACCGCATTTCTTCCGGTGTGTACAAATGTGATTTGTATGCAATTGGTACTGTGTTACCTTCGGTGAACGTTTAGTAAGTGAAACCTACTGTGCCCTGCACAATTCGTATGACTAGGTTCGTAGAATTATCACACGTCAACAAGAAGTGGGACGCTAGCAGATCAGACTGCAAAGATTGAAGAATAGGGGTATATTCCAGAAGCCAGCTGGCAGAAGAATATGAGGGTTGTATCAATGCATAAAGCGGTTTGATACGCTGGGCATAATCAGGAATATATGTCATCCCGAAATTCAAGAATCCCAGCAAAGATTGAAGTTTTTTCAGAATAGATGGAGCTTGCAATTGTGCACATTTCTCCAGAAAGTGGGGGGCCAACCCCCTACCTTCGTTATTGAGCTCGTAGCCCAAGAAGAGCACCGCTAAACAAGTGATGTGTGATTTAGCAAAATTAAATTTATACCCAAAGTCAGCCAATGACAGAATAATTCGATCCACACGGACTAGATGCGGAATCATTTCGTCATGTGTCAGATAAATTTCATCGACGTACGACAACACATCTGGGTCAATGCTGTGTAAGAAAGACACAACACGTGCAGCAAAAGCCCCAGGGCTGATCTTATAGCCAATAGGTAATCGCGTAAATCTTTTCTGGTTGCCGACCGCACTAAATGCAGTCAAATCACGGCTCTCTTGAGCCAAATTGTGACTGTAAAAACCATTGGATATATCTAGTGTGTGTTCTGTACTGCAAATGTACGAACATGACTATTTAAATTTTGATAGTCCAATACAATGTGATACGAACCATCCGGTTTTGAAACCAGAAAAAGAGGATTATTCATGGGTGATACACAGGGTTCAATTACACCTTGATATTCCACTTGGGACAAAATTTCACTGACGGAAGCCTTAGCCTCTTGTCTGATTGGGTATTGGGTTTGGGGCTGCGGTGTAGATCGCAAAGGTATTACATGTGCCGGCGAATCTCTATCGCAGCCCACTTGATTACGATACACCGCCGGGGCCATGGCCAATGCCCACTCCGATGCGTAAGCCTGTTTAGCTTCCTCAGGGATGTAACGTGAAAAACTCGGAAGTATCACGTCCTCGCCCCAAGAAGAAGCCAGGACAAATGGTGGAAGCCAATCCGCCTCCGCCAACAAAATGTCATACGAGGATGTGAGATTTTCCCAGAAAACCCCAGTAATTGTACGCTGTATATCACCTTCAACCTGGAGGCCTATTTTGTAAAGTCTATCCGGGGGTGCAACTCGTGTGTCAGCAGTTTTAACTGTAATGAACGTATCAGTTGCTCTCGCCTCCAGACAGGGATGCAGTGCCTCCCGCACTATGGTAACTTCCGCAGCGCTGTCCAGGAGTGTCACTGCCCATGTCCAATCTAGGAGTAGCGTTCTCACTGTCTGAGGCATACTTCACTGTCAGTGCAGCAACTTTCTTCTTTTGAAACGGGGGTCTAAAACGAGGTAGTCCCTCTTGTTTGGCCTTTGCGTCAAACTGGCGAGGTTGGTCTTGTCCCTACTGAGGGGTCACGCCCTGTCCACGATGCTGGCGCTCACCACCACCGACTTGAGAATCCGATGGTTCCTGTAAAGAACGAGGAGAGCGCTGATCAGGGACTTGAAATCTATCTGGAGTCTTAATTTTCGCGCAGTCTGGCAAATCATAAGTACGCTCAGAAGTCTCAGGTGTCGGTGAACCAGCACGCAAACCCTGCTTCTTTTGTTGCTGCCTCTGTTTTTATCCCAGTTCTTTTTACGAAAGAACGGGTGCCCATCCTTCTCAGTTTGGGCTTTTTGTTGTGTTTGAGTTTGAGTAAAAGGCTTAATTCCCAGACTATTGCGCCCTAAGGTTTTATAAGCTTTACCAATAATCTATGGAAATTCGCGCTGTTTGTCTGCGTCAGCAACAGCCTCCAAGCGCTGACCCACTTGTAAGCTCACAGCTTCACCCTTCACATTAGCAAGGATCATATCCCAAACAATGTCGAACACACCCACCAGTCTCATTCCCAACTCCAGGGCCGCTTCGGCCCCATGTTCATCCTGAACACGTTTTATCATGGAAGGGAGAATGGTCATTGAGGGAGTGCCAAAACACATCGAATATACCGCTGCAAACACCCTACCCCAAGTGTTACAATCAGCTAACTCTGAAACAAGGCCTTTAGGTAAGCTCATGGTCAGGATCCTGTGTTTCTCAACAGGAGTGGTATTTGGAAAAACAGCTTCGAGTTGCCAAATCTTTCAGCTAGCCAGTAAGGAAGTTCATCCTTATTTTGTGGACATTTTCCCATCACTGAATTGATCATGAGGGTGCTTATAACAAGACCACTGTGTCCAGGCGGTTGTGCAGCAACTCCAGGTGGTGTCACCTGAAGGTTGCATGACATGAACTGTATAGCAGCCCTATGTACACGTATTAACGATGTATGTAATACTCGTAGCTCTGCGACAGTAACATTAAGGTAATTTGGATGTGGGGTATACCCAGCCAAAACGGGCCACGTGGCCCCGTCATTCGATAAGGGGCCTCAGCGGACTGCTGTCAAAGGGTGTCAAAGGGCTCCATTAAACCATATGGTGTGTTGCCAAGCCGTCAACAAAACTTCAAGAGATCTATAAGGTCTATAATTCTGCGGAAGCACAGTGGCAGTATATTCGTGAAAGAAATTATCATTTCCATCCACTGCCGGAAAGGTGATCCAAGAATAGAATACCTCGAAGCGGGGAGCAGCATCCGCCTCAACTACAAAAATAATAGGTGCACCAGCATTAGGGACTCCATGTTGAGTCAAATATGCTGTGACTGGTGCGCGGTTTGGAGCCGTTATGGCAACCACCATAATGATAAGAATATTAAAACAACCTACGAGCTGCAGCGCAATAATGGGTAAGATAAAGTGAAAGACCTTTTAAAATTCAAGCTTGAAAAACCAATAAGAATTCAAATATAGGAGGCTACACCGTCACGACTGTCTCCGGAAACAGAAGTGAGGGGATTTTGGACAAGCACAAGCACTACTCAGATTTCTTGCGGATAAGTACCATACCAAATGTTGGTGGCGCCATGTTGCAGGGACTCTGCACATACACAGAACTATGCACAAGAATACGGGACCTCGGTGTATAGGGGCTAAGCCTTCCTACCGCCTCAGTACCCACGATCCCCGGACCGACTAGCTATAGTGTCTCACTCGGGTCACTGACAGAATATCGACCACCACAATATCGACTTAGACAAATATCGGGACATAAATATCGTTGTCAAAAATATGGACCTCCTATCTTTATAATGGTAATTACAAAAATATCGAGAAAAAAATATCATTGTAAAAAATATCGATGTACAAAATATCGTTTTTTTATATGTATAAAAAATATTGTAAAATAAATTAAATAATAAATGTAATTTAAAAAAATTATTTTAATTTATTTGTAAATTTTAACAATTATAAGTAATACATGTAATTTTAAAAAAATTAAACAGATATATAAAATGTAATATATATATATTTACTTAAAAACAATTAATAAATAATAATTTTAATTAATTTTAAAATGTTATAAATATATTAAAAATTATAAATAAATATATATATACATACACCTGTAACACAAAAATGTATTTAAAAAAATGATATATTAAAATATTAAAATATTTAATATTTTTTAAACCTACATTTTGCACTACATTGAGTGCAACAGTAGAGAAAGTGTTGGAGAGCGGAGGGGTAAAAATTACTATTCCCACTACAGCGAGTGCAACAGTAGGGAAAGTGTTGGATAGCGGAGAGGTAAAAATTACCATTCCCACTCCAGCGAATGCAACAGTAGGGAAAGTGTTTGTGGAGATGTTCTATTGTTTCTCTGGGCATTGATGATGTATTCAGAATGATGTCTTGGTGGGGTTCTGTTAACGGCAGTTGATATTGCCAGTCTGCTGGAGGTTACTACATGAAGAAGATGTACTATGAATAAAGTACTATGAAACTACTCTTCTGGCCTGCATGATTACTACAATTTTTGGTGAAGAGTGACTAGCGACTAGCTGTGCAGGGGACAGCTGTGAATGAATAACCTCCACCCCTGGAAAAGTGTTGTATCTGGATTGAACAGCGCTAAAGAAAGAATATATAGAACTGTGAGTTATCTTCACTTTCCCCTTCAAACTTACGACTGGGGAGGGACATGGCTATAATAAGTTTGCGAGTTTAACTTGGAGCTTGGAAGCCAAGAATTCGACATTGCGGAAGTCTTACAATTTTTTTTAAGATTCATGGGCTCAACTTTGGGAAACTGATAACATCGCTGTGAGGCATCTCTATTTATTGCCTTATTCACAATTAAAAACCGTGTGGAGCGGCTCCGTTTTTTTATATATTTATAAACACGACCACTACTGAAGATTGTCTTGAGCGTTGCCACGCGCTTGATTAGCTCGAGAGAGACGTGCCAGTGAATGTGACCATTTTTCTTTCACTGTGCGCTCGATCTGCGTGAGCCAGCTGTCGCTGCTGCCATCATTTTGTAATCAGCAGTACTACGCACGACTTTGCATTTAAGCTCAGCGCGGTGTGTCCTGACATAACTGTACAGCAAGAACTCCTTCTAGTCTTCGCCCGAGTGTATTTGACCATCTTCAGGTAATTGAGAAAGCGACCATCCCAGAGAGAGGAGGGGATTTGGCACATATTTTGCAAAGACTGGAATGCCAATGGATAGAAGGGACTAAATCCATTCTCCAAGGATTAAACACAGTAGAGGAATTGAGTGGGTTTGTGGCCACATTAACAACCTGAAGAACCAAGGCCACTGGCATAACTTGACATTTGGGTACCCTGATGTAAAAATGATGTACCTTGTTACGATACCCTCTTCCTCCCTTAATCACTGAATGCAGAGATGATTTTGCGCCCTCACCTGTTTGTCGATATCTGTAGTACAGTATGTCTGCCTTTTGAGTTACCACCATTTTAATAGCACATGCCCTCATAGATGTATTTTTCCCCCCTCCCAGATGCTTCATCCCCTTGACAACGATTTACTGTAGGCCTCCTTAGCAGCCTACTGCCAAGATATCGCCAAGTAATGGCATAGGGCTTTCGGGGGTTCATTACTGACCGGTATAGCTTCCTACCGGACGATGCCCTACAGACACCACCATTTACTAACTGTCTGATACAAATTCCAGCGGGATTGGATCTCCATTCGGCACAGCCTCACAGCACTAGATGCTGACTGTGCACACTGACGGCACCACCGATAAAAATAGAAAACATCCTTCATTCCCAAATTCTGGAACTGTAGCATTATGGGTCTCAGATTTATTTTTTATTTTCTCGTTTGATGTGCCGTGTACCCGATCATGGTCACTCTTAGGGTCCTTTTACCAAATATATCTAAATGTTATCTGCAAACGTTGATTGAAGATAACAAGATCTCCAGCACTGACGATAATCCCGAGTAAGGCCTGCCGTGATGTTTTGCCTTTTGGCGGGCTTCGCGGTAGTACTTAGTTCCACCGCAACGAGTGCTGGCCCCTTGTCATTCTACAAGAGGAGACGGACTCGTGCGGTTCTCCTCTGGAACGCGTAGCGCCTGCATGCGAGCGAGGTCTCTTCATCTATCAGGATTCCTCTCTTTACGGTACGAGTCCAGTAACTCCCTTTCTATTTCCCTTGAGCGATTCACTGCCCCTGAACTTTGTTTGATAAATACTTTCCCTTAAATATTTCAGATTCACGGATTTCCGTGCCGATATTGACTGAGAGCATACAAGTCCACTAATCGGACTGGATATTCCATATATTCACATCCATTGATGCACTTCACCTATTCTAGGTGCAAGTTTGATTCGCACTCAGCTCATCACATATTTCGCCGGTAAGCCTACGAACCGAGCGATCTCGTTACATTGCCGTAATCCTGTGAACCCCAAAGATTCATGCTTTTTTTTTACTTCCCCAGAGACCCACGCCATCACACGCATTGTCGTGCACCATTATTCACTGGACCATGTTTCCCTGAAACCCTCTTGCAGTGGTTCTACAGCTCACAGCAATTATCTAGTCTGTCAGCCCTCCCCCTCACTGGGGTAAGTTCTCTCTCCTTGAGTGTACTTTTATTCATTGTCGTCACTGATCAGTTAATTCCCCCTTCCTTTTTATTTTGTAATTGACTAGTGCCCGGCTGGGTCCCATGTGAGTACCCTTCCCACACTCTCACTTCCTTGTGGAGCACAATTGTCACTCTGACAGACTCTTCCTTTCTCAGGTAACAGGCTCGCCCATTAACTTCCTTTCAGACTTTTCACAGCTGTTCTTGGCCACCACATTGATGCTTTTTATTATTAACTTTCAGATGTCCCTACATCAATAGGTCCTGAAGAGACCCCTCATTCCTAAAGGGGTCGAAACACCGTCGACAAAATATAAAAGCGAACCATTCGCCAGTCCCTATTACTAAACTAGGAGGCTGTGTTTATTGTATATCAGTTTTCAATGGTCGACTTTTTATTGTTGGAAACCATGGGGCCGATTCACAGAACTAATCATAGACAAAATCCTAAACTTACTACTTTTGGTATTTACAGAAGGCACTTACGATTTTTGGTATTCACAGAATGCACTTACGACTCCTAACTTTACGTCCACACTCGGGCCGGAATTTCCGCTCTCGGACCGTACTCTCCGCATCCGGACCGTACTCTCCGCACTCGGGCCGTACTCTCCGGCTAGGGCCGTACTCTCCGGCTCGAGCCGTAATCTCCGGCTGGGGCCGGATAAAGTGTAATCAATGGGCTGGATTGCAATTTTTACAAAAAGGAACATTAGGAATGTGTGATAAATGGTAGAGGAGGTCATGAAAAACAGTTTGGGCAGGGAAAAGGGTACAGCCAGACACGACATCATAACTCAGAAAAGTTTTTTCCTTTGCATCATGGTACAGGCAGTGCACAATTTGCGCTCCCCTCAGTGTTGACTGTAGTGTCGACACCACAGTCAACACTGAGGGGAGCGCAAATTGTGCAAAGGAGAAAACGTTTCTGGGTTATGATGTAGTGTCTGGCCGTACCCTTTTCTCTGCCCAAACAGTTTTTCATGACCTCCTCTACCATTCATCACACATTCCTAATGTTCCTTTTTGTAAAAATTGCAATCCAGCCCAGTGATTTCACTTTATTCTGCCCCAGCCGGAGATTACGGCTCGAGCCGGACAGTACAGTCCAGGTGCGGAGAGTACGGTCCGGGTGTGGAGAGTACGGTCCGGGTGCGGAAATTCCGGCCCGAGTGCGGACGTAAAGTTAGGAGTCGTAAGTGCATTCTGTGAATACCAAAAATCGTAAGTGCCTTCTGTGAATACCAAAAGTAGTAATTTTAGGATTTTGTCTCAAATTAGTTCTGTGAATCGGCCCCCATGTTTTTATGACACAATATGTCACAATTTCTGTAGGTTCCATGTTAACTGGGGACACTCTACACTGTCTTTTGAATACATTTTGGATGTTTCAGATTAAACAATGTTAAGATCACTATCAAAGTGTGTGGTATATGGTTCTTCCTTCGCCTTCAGACACCTCCATAACCCTGTGTCTATTGCCATAGGGCTGTTAACTTTATCATTATTAATTATATTGTCCACAGGAACCGCTGTTTCTGTTTATATAATCTTTTACCTAAGCATGATGATGATATGAAATAGAGTGAAAGATTATTTCAGTCTTTTCCAAATGTATTCACGGACAAATTGGGTAAGCTGGAAGGTTTTACCCACAAAATAATATTGAAAGAAAGTGCTGTTCCAGTAGTTCATAAAGTAAGGCCCATACCTTTTCTCATGAGGGAGCCTCTTCATCAAAACCTTGATAAGCTTCTGAAGGAGAACATTACTGAACCTATTGAATCATCAGAGTGGCTTGCCCCCATTGTGATCGCTCCAAAAGCTGATAATAAGATTCGTCTCTGCATTGATTCGCGTGATCTGAATAGAAATATTTGGGTAGATCGTCAACCATTACTCAATATCACTGAAATGTTGAGTGTGATAGGGGGTGGAAGTGTATTTAGCATCCTTGACATGTCTGCAGCCTATCATCAAGGGAACGTGCACCCAGAATCTAGACCATTAACTTCTTTTGTAACTCCTCTTGGTGCATACCATTATCGCCGCATGCCATTTGGTCTAGCTTCGGCTTCTGCGGTCTTTCAAAGGGTTATGCAGAAAAGTTTTCATGGTATGAAAAATGTCTTGTGTTTTCAGGACAATGTATTGGTGGTGGGGAAGTCAGAAAGTGAACATGATGGTCTGCTGAACGAAGTTTTAAAAAGAATGGAGAGGTATGGTTTGACTGTAAAGAGGGAAAAATGTCAAATACGTAAAAAACAGGTGTCTTACCTAGGCCATGAGATTTCTGCAGAAGATATTAAACCAAAGAAAAGTATTGTAAAAGCTGTTATGGATGCGCCTCGACCTAAGGACAAAGAACAATTGAAGTCTTTTTTAGGACTTGCTGAATAATGTTCTAAATTCATTCCTAACTTTGCCGATATAGTAGAACCCTTGAGGATCTTATTAAAAAAAGGAGTGGAGTATGTGTGGGGAACAGATTGTGATGCTGCATTTTCTTCTGTCAGGCAATCTCTTGCCACCGCACCAGCATTGGGACATTTCGATGTTACAAAAAAAACTACGTTGACAACTGATGCTAGTAATGTGGGGTTAGGTGCTGTTTTGACACAGAAGGTGCATGGTAAGGAGAAAATTATTGGTTTTGCTTCACGGAGATTGCAAGGGGCTGAATTGTCCTATTCAGCTATTGAGAAGGAGGCTCTGGCTTGTTGTTGGGGTTTAAACCATTTTAGATACTATCTTTGGGGTTTGCCCTTTACACTAAAGACTGATCACAAGCCGCTTCTGCATATATTCAAGTGTGGTAGAGGATTACAAGGTAATGTCACTCCTCATATTTCCAGGTGGTTGTTATCTGGGTCTGACCTCAATTTTTGTGGAGAATTTGTCAGGGGAAACAAAACTGTGGTGCAGATTGTTTGTCCCGTTTACCAGTGACTGAAGAAGAAGATGCTTTTCTATTGGACGGATTTTTTGTCAGTCCTGTGAATGAGGAGTTAGCTTTGAGACAAGAGGAGTGGAAAGATGCTGTCCTTAATGATGATGAATATAGACGATTAAAGACTCTGATTAGCAATAGCTGGCAAGGGTTGTGTACTCTTGATGAGTCTTTAAAACAATATCTTGTGGTAAAAAATGAGCTGTGCATTCATGAGGAAAAGGTTTTCGGTGTAGTTGCATTGTACCTCCAAAATTATTGAGAGGTAGGATTATGAAGATTGTTCATGAGGGACATTTAGGAAGGAGTTTAACTAAGAAGAGATTAAGACAGTCCTTTTGGTGGCCAAATAAGGACAAGGAGGTTGAAAGAGTAGTCAGTGACTGTGTTGCTTGTGGCGATAGTGACAAGTGTAAGGTGGTTAGGCAGCCACCATTAGGATGTGTAGAGCTTCCTATTTGTCCATGGGAAAGATTGGCTTTGGATTTTATTGGTCCCGTGGATAAGCTGGGCATGCGAGACAGGTTTTTGGCAGTTCTGGTGGATTACCACAGTAAGTGGTTTGTGGTTAAGTATATGAGGGACACCTCTAGTCAGAGCGTGGTAGAGTTTTTGAAGGGAGTGTTCTTGGAAGAAGGAATTCCCAAAGTGTTAGTTTCTGATAACGGAGTGCAATTAGTTTCTACGGTCATGACAAGTTTCCTTGAGGGTCTTGGTATTAAGCATGAAAAAGTTGCATTATTTTGACCGCAAGCAATTGGATTAGTGGAAAGGGTCAATAGAATAATCACGGAGAATATCCAGTTAACTTTGGCTAATGGTCTTGCATGGTAGTCTGAATTGAATAAATAGGTGTGGGCCCATAGAATTACGCCACACTCCATGACAGGTGTCTCTCCATTTGGGGCTCTCAAGGGAAGAGAACCTGCAATGAAGGAATCACCTGTGTGGTTGTGTAAGAAAGATCAAGTGTGGGTTGATCATGATGGCATGTTAGCAAGAGCAATGGAGTCCCAGAGAAGAAATAAGATAATTTATGACAACAGGAAAGCGGTTAAAGAGTTGGATGTCAGTTGTGGTGACTGGGTGGCTGTGAAGAAATTTGGTCATGTGAGGAAAGGCGAAAGTAAGATTTGTCAACCTCAAAAAGTGGTTGATGTAAAAAAACTCTGTTGTTCAATGTTTAGTTGAGTGATGGGAAGTTCTGGAGTAAGGGAAGTCTTTGAAAGGTCAAGGGCCCTGTTGATGCCACTCACCTTTAAATGCTTATGTCTTCTGTATTCCTCTTTGTTTTTCATTGATGTGTTATCTGTTATGTTTTCATTATATTATGTAAGGGGGGAGATGTGTGGAGATGTTCTATTGTTTCTCTGGGCATTTATAATGTATTCAGAATGATGTGTTGGTGGGGTTCTGTTAACAGCAGTTGATATTGCCAGTCTGCTGGAGGTTACTACATGAAGAAGATGTACTATGAATAAAGTACTATGAAACTACTCGACTGGCCTGCATGATTACTACAATTTTGGATAGCGGATAGGTAAAAAATACTATTCCCACTCCAGGAAATGCAACAGTAGGGAAAGTGTTGGAAAGCGTATAGGTAGAAATTACTATTCCCACTCCAGCGAGTGCAACAGTAGGGAAAGTGTTGGATAGCGAAGGGTTAACATTTACTATTCTAACTCCAGCGAGTGCAACAGTAGGGAAAGTGTTGGATAGCGGAGAGGTAAAAATTAGTATTCCCACTCCAGTGAATGCAATAGTAGAGAAAGTGTTGGATAGCGGAGGGGAATAATTTACTGTTCCCACTCCAACTAGTGCAACAGTAGGGAAAGTGTTGGATAGTGGAGGGGAACAAGTTACTATTCCCACTCCAGCGAGTGCAACAGTAGGGAAAGCGTTGGATAGCGGAGGGATAAAAATTACTATTCCCACTCCAACGAGTGCAACAGTAGGGAAAGTGTTGGATAGCGTAGGGGATAAAATTACTATTCCCACTCCAGTGAGTGCAACAGTAGGGACAGTGTTGGATAGCGGAGGGGAAAAAATTACTATTCCCACTCCTGCGAGAGCAACAGTAGAGAAAGTGTTGGATAGCGGAGGGGTAAAAATTACTATTCCCACTCCAACGAGTGCAACAGTAGGAAATATGTTGGATAGTGGAGGAGTAAAACTTACTATTCCCACTCCAGCTAGTGCAACAGTAGGGAAAGTGTTGGATAGCGGAGGGGATAAAATTACTATACCCACTTCAGCAAGTGCAACAGTAGGGAAAGTGTTGGATAGTGGAGGGGAAAAAATTACTATTCCCACTCCAGTGAGTGCAACAGTAGGGAAAGTGTTGGATAGCAGTGGGGTATACATTACTATTCCCACTCCAGTGAATGCAATAGTAGGGAAAGTGTTGGATAGCGGAGGGGAATAATTTACTATTCCCACTCCAGCTAGTGCAACAGTAGGGAAAGTGTTGGATAGCGGAGCGGAAAAAATTACTATTCCCACTCCTGCGAGAGCAACAGTAGAGAAAGTGTTGGATAGCGTAGGGGTAAAAATTACTATTCCCACTCCAACGAGTGCAACAGTAGGGAATATGTTGGATAGTGGAGGAGTAAAACTTACTATTCCCACTCCAGCTAGTGCAACAGTAGGGAAAGTGTTGGATAGCAGAGGGGAAAAAATTACTATTCCGACTCCAGCAAGTGCAACAGTAGGGAAAGTGTTGGATAGCGGAGGGGAAAAAATTACTATTCCCACTCCAGTGAGTGCAAGAGTAGGGAAATTGTTGGATAGTGGAGGGGTATAAATTACTATTCCCACTCCAGTGAATGCAATAGTAGGGAAAGTGTTGGATAGCGGAGGGAAATAATTTACTATTCCCACTCCAAAGAGTGGAACAGTAGGGAAAGTGTTGGATAGCGGAGGGGAAAAAATTACTATTCCCACTCCAGTGAGTTAACAGTAGGGAAAGTGTTGGATAGTGGAGGGGTAAAAATTACTATTTCCACTCCAACGAGTGCAACAGTAGGGAATATGTTGGATAGCGGTGGAATAAAACTTACTATTCCCACTCCAGCTAGTGCAACAGTAGGGAAAGTGTTGGATAGCGGAGGGGATAAAATTACTATTCTCACTCCAGCAAGTGCAACAGTAGGGAAAGTGTTGGATAGCGGAGGGGAAAAATTACTATTCTCACTCCAGTGAGTGCAACAGTAGGGAGTGTTGGATAGCGGAGGGGTATAAATTACTATTCCCACTCCTGCAAATGCAGCAGAAGGAAAGTATTGGATAGCAGAGGGGTAAAAATTATTATTCCCACTGAAGAAAATTCTAATTTAAAAACAAACAAAATATCAACTACAATACAAAAAATAATTTAAAAAAAAAAAAAAACATATAAAAATATAAAACATTACAAAACATAGAAACATATTATAATGTTAAAACAATCTAAAAATGACATACAAAGATTAATTTTTGAAAATTTAAAAATAATTTACAAACAAGTACAAATTTTGTAATAGAAATTATTTATAATCAAAAACATTAATTATTACATAAATATAATATTTCTTTTCCTAATCTATAACACCACACAATTTACAACACACATCTAAATTTAAAGAAAAAGTGTACCTCCATAATTAACACAATTAATTATCAATTAGACAAATATTATTAATTTAAAAAAACATTAAAACAGATCAAAATTAACTTACTAACCAAACGTTACCCCTATAGAACCAAAATAAACAAACAAAATAAATAAAAACAATTACCAAAAATATTTATCAAGTAATAAATTAATATTAATGATCAAATATTGATTAATTAATTAAAACTAAATTACTTTCTACCCTCTACCACAATAAACACCACAACACACACCTAAAAATAATTACACAATTTCCATAACTAATTTTACATTAATAAATTAATATAAATTAACCACAAATCATTGATTAATTTAAATAAATTTACTTCCCACCATTTACCACTATAACCCCCACAACTCACACATCAAAATAATTAAACAATTGCCAGATTTAAATTTTAATTAATTAATTACCATTAATTAACAAATAATTAATTAATTAAAAATAAATTACCTCCCACCCTATTCCCCAATAAACCCCACCACCCATTTCTAAAAACATGACACAATTAACATAATTAATTAACAAATAATTAATTAATTAATAACAATTAACAAGAAAATTATAAATAATTATTAATAAATTAATTCCCACAATTAGCACAATAAAATAAAATTAAATATATATTATATAAAAATATTAATACATGTATTAAAATTAAATTACTTCCCACCCTAATCCCCTATCAACCCACAACCCGCTCCTAAAAAATGACACAATTAGCATAATTACCAATTAATTAATAATAATTAACAACCAATTAAAAATAATTAATAATAAATTAATTCCCACCATTAACAGTATAAAATATTAAATAAATAAATATTAATTAATAATAAATAATAATGTAATTATAATTAAATTACTTCCCACCCTATTCCCTATAAACCCACAACCCGCTCCTAAAAAAAAGACACAATTAACATATATACCAATTAATTAATTAATAAAAATTAACAGCCAATTATTAATTAATTAATAATAAAATAATTCCCACAATTAATACTATAAAATCTAAATTAAATAAATACTAATAAATACAAATTAATATTTAATTTATTATAATTAAATTACTTTCTATCCTATTCCCTTTAAACCCACAACCCGCTACGGAACTGAAACACATAATTTAATTAAAATAAAATTAATAACTACTAAAAATGTAACACATATATTAAAAAACAAAAGCAATACTTAGACAAAAAAATAGAGCACATACATTTAAAATACATAGTAAAATACATAACACTAACTAAAAAACGATATTTTTAACAACTATATTTTTTCAAACGATATTAAAGACTTCGATATTTTTGAAAACAATATTTCTTACCTTAAACTCGATATTCTTGACCACGATATTCGTGCTGTCGATATTTCTGTGTCTCGATATTTCCAACTCGATATTAGTGCAAGTCGACATTTCCAACTCGATATTCTGTCTCTATACCGTGTCACTCGCTCTCCTACACAATCACGAAGATGCAAATGATTAGACACCCCAGAACACAACACTCCTGACTCTCTCAGGAATCGTGGTAACAAGACGTACCCTTTTGCTCAATCACTCATACTCGTCCACAATGAGAATTGACAGAGACACGGATATAGTTTAAAATGTTTATTTTAATTATCGTGCTCTATAATGCAGTATACGAGCCACTACCAGCAGCAAAATGCATAAACCTAAAACAGTTAGCATTGTTGCAAGTCCATATATTATAAAGGGAGATGGCATTTTATATAGACAGTGGATAAAGGACTATAAGGCCTTACCACCCTCCCCTTGGCAAGAAGCAGTATTATTATATAATAGGAGATCTCTGGGCTTGTCAGCAGACCCCATACCTTAGTGCCTAGATGGTATATCTACATCACAGGAACTGCATGGCTCTTGGGAGGTACGTTCAGGGGGGAGGAGGCAAGATGGCGGATTGACGCCGTCTCTGTGAACCAGCACACGGAGAGGCTCCCGAGACTACCGACCCCATGTCTCTTCAAATGCTATGAGGGTAGGTACGTTCAGGGAGGAGGAGGCAAGATGGCGGATTGACACCATCTCTGTGAACCAGCACACGGAGAGGCTCCCGAGGCTACCGACCCCATGTCTCTTCAAATGCTATGAGGACTGAGGACTGAATCGGTTTCGAAAAAGGAGGAAAGGGGGAAAAAAACTCTCTACACATATCTGCCATTTCACCAATAGCTAACGGTTAACGGCTGACCGCCGCTGCACGGACTTATGGCTTGGAAGACTCGCCGCGCTGAATGCAAGCGATTGTGAGGATTGGCTTCAGGCGCTTGCCGTCCACATATGTGGCTGCGTGTTTGGCAGCTTGGCGATCACCGTTGTGCTTTCGTCTCGGCTCTATCCCGCGGTCGCAGCCGCATCTGTACTTTGAAGCACCCCGGGTCATGGCTCCGCCGAAGCTTTCAGCCAGAGGCACTGGGGCAGCTAATCGACTGTCGGTGAGTACAGCAGTGACTTCAGGGGGCAATTTGGTGGCAGGGGATGCGGAGGTTCTGAGGGTGGATCCCTCTAAGCATATTACAGGGCTTGGCAAGCCGGTATTGCGCTTTTTACAGTCAAGGAAGTCAGCGGAGCTATTCTCTTCAGAAGCTGCTACTGAAGCAAGTACTGGCAACAAGTTAGCAGATATGGTTACTCATGCAATTTATGAGCTGCAAGGCGATACGGAGCTCGTTTCCCCTGGCTCTCTTAAAGTAAACAATTTGCAGAAACCTCATCAGTTTCAGTTTCAGGCTGCAGAAATGGACAGGTTTGATAGCAGTGGAAATTCTGTCAGGATATTCGAGGCCGCTGCGAGGGAGGCTTCTGATAGTTCCGAAAGCCATGAGGAAAGTCTGGACATTATTTCCAATACCTACTAGAGAGCACACAATTTGGCTTCAGGAAGGGCCACGGTACCGAGACAGCCCTCATCAAGGCATCTGATGAAATTAGGATGGTACTAGACCAAGGCGGGGCTGCGGTCCTAGTGTTGCTGGACCTATCAGCAGCCTTTGACATGGTCGATCACGCCACCCTGATCGACCGTGTCTCAACCATCGGCATCAGACACAGGGCCAAAGACCTCCTCTCATCCTTCCTCTCCAATCGCACCCAGTTAGTGAGTCTTGGCGAATTCAACTCCCCACCATTTGCCCTCCAGTGCAGTGTGCCACAAGGTTCATCTCTGAGTCCGACCTTATTTAATATCTACGTGTCAGACCTGGCCAGGGTCATCAAAGCCCACGAGATGGGTCTAACATCATATGCCGATGACACTCAACTGGTGCTCGCAGTACACAACGATTGAGGAGCAGTTGCTGCCATATTTCAAGAAGGAATGCTGGCCATCAGTACATGGATGGCTAACAACTGTCTAAAATTAAACTCTGACAAGACGGAGGTGATGATCTTCGGCAATCTCTCCCCTAGGTGGTCCCCCATATGGTGGCCAGCCAAGTTGGGATCACCTCCGTCCCCTGTCAAAAAGGTCAGAAACCTGGGTGTTATGTTTGATGACAAACTATCTTTCATACACCACGCTAACACAGTTGTCTCCTCATCCTTCTACGTCCTCAGGATGATAAAAAAACTCCTACCATTCCTACCACCTAGTGCTGGCAAAACCCTCATCAGCACATTGGTAATGTCAAAAGTTGACTATTGTAATGGTCTCCTAATCAACGCCGAGGAAAAGGTCCTTAGTAAGCTACAACTGGTACAGAACTCGGCCGCCAAAATTCTGTCAGGTACCCCCAAGTACAAGCCTATATCCAAGGTGGTACGACAGCTCCACTGGCTGCCCATAAGAAGCCGAACAAATTCAAGGTGCTATGCATCGCATATAAGGCCACCCGTAACACCGGACCTGAGTTTTTGAAAAAAAACCTCTGTGCATACATGCCCAATAGACCCTTGCGCTCATCAGCAGCCAACCTTTTGACGGTCCCTCGAACCAAGAAAGCCTCATGGGGCGACAGACGATTCACTGTCGCTACAGCCAAACTGTGGAACACTCTCCCCCTCCACATTAAGTCCAGTCCCACCCTGTTAGCTTTTAGGAAACAGGTAAAAACCTGGCTTTTCAACCAATAGTCACTCGCTCCAGGGCCATTCCTTCACACAGTCCGCAGCGCCGAGACACCCAAGGGTATTTGCGCGCTTTATAAATTGCTTAAAATAAAAAAAAATTTAAAAAAATAATGTGGATCAGTCTGCCAAATCTGCCAAATCCGATGCTGCTATTAAAGGGAAAAATGAGGTGTTATCTTCAACTGTTATGTCAGGGGAATCAGGTCTGAAGGAAATGTTGATACCTACTGCTGTGTTAACAGATTCAGCATTTCAGCTTGTTTCTCTGGAAGATGGTGCAGTAGAATCTCGACAAGTAGGGGGCAATACCAACAATACAAGGTGCTGGACTCCAGAGCAGAACAGTGTGCCGTCTGGGGCTGAGCACAACTCTTCTATTATTTCTGGGGAAAGTATTGCCCCTACTGGTGGTGACTTAATGTTGGGTATCGATAATAACATGTTATCTAACTCTGTGATACCCGCTGCGGATCATGAACAACAGAAGGGTCAGAGCCCCCCAGCACCACAAGTGGGTCGGCAATGCCCAATAGGGACAAGGGAAAAGCAAACTGCGCGACCAGCGGTTGTTAGAAAGAAAAACTTTAAACCTAAAATAATGAAGGATGTGAAGAAGGCTCATAATGGGCTTAACCAGGCGTCAGGCAATGGGAGGTCGATGCAGTCCAAAAATGTATCAGCCGATAGTCCCATAGAGCGGTGGGTTCAAGCCAAAGGTGGGATTAAAACCGTGATATCTAGGCTATCGGATGTTGGCTTAACGGACAATGTCTGCGGGGCTTTCAGGACGGCAGTGGCCGGGGCAGATGACACGGAATCCGGCTCGGAGTCAGCTTTAAGAATGTCGCCTGAAAAAACATGTACCCTGGGTCATCATGGGGTGTCCCCGGCATCTGGGCCCTCTCAAACATCTTATATGCCACATATGGTAGAAGACCTTCAAGGTAAAGGGATCCAGGGAGGCGAAGCCCCGATGCTATCATTGATCCTTCAAACTTTGAAAGACCAAAGAGAAGAAACACAAGAGCTTTTTGCCCAAATTAGGGCAGATAATCATAATATTCAGCAGTCTTTGAGAGAAGTGACATCAAAAGTCGGGACTCTGACAAATGAGATAACGGAACTACACCAAAGAGTAGTCTGTACGGAAGAAGCTACTTCTAAAGTATCTAGCTCAGTTCAGCAGCATGATGACCAGCTAATAGCAATGCAACATAAGATCGAAGATCTTGAGAACCGACAGAGGAGGCATAATTTAAAAATGTTTGGAATTCCGGAAGGGCAAGAAGGGTCAGACCCCAGAGTCTTTATAGTACAAATATTACAGAAGGCTTTCCCGGATCTTGGGGACTGGGATTGGGACTGCCAGGTACAAAGGGCTCATAGACTACCGTTGGTGCAGTGCAGGCAAGATACTCGTTACCCTAGGCCATTTTTGATTTATTTTTGATATTTTTTGCTGCGACAAGCTGTTTCCCTGAAGGCTAGTCCTAGATCACCGGTTGCTGTCGAATCTTTCTCCATTTTTTTTCGTTCTGACTTTTGCAAAGCAACAATGGATAGGCGATGGCAGCTAAGGCAGTTGATTGATCCACTAAAAGCCACTGGGGCTCAAGCATTCTTGCAGGAACCAGCATGCCTGAAGGCTATACGGGGGGCAATCATATTTTTTTTATCTGAATCAGAAGCGAAGGAAGCGCTTCATAGATGGCAGAAAGGTGGGGCGTCATAAAGCTTGAGTTGTTGGGCCTGGGCTGAGGGGGAAAAGCGGAGAGGGGAAAGTTGGTTGGTTGTTTTTTTTTTCCTCTTCCTTGGTTCTATCTTTTCCCACATTAGTTTCGTAGGTATGTTAAAATACTTCTTCTCTTTACTGTCCTCTTTTCTTTTCTTTTTTGAAAATAGCTGAGGGGTGGGTCTGCCTCGAGAGCGGCCGTGGAGTCTGGGTTCCAGTTAGCTGCCAATCCAGCGGCAGCTGTGAGAAGGGGATGATTCCTCCTTCTAGATGCAGGGGGGTGGGTAAGTTTGTCAGGGGGGGAGGGGGTGTGGGAGGTTATGGGAGGGGGCATAAAAAGGAAAAGGTCAACATGAGGGCATTAAGAAATAAAAGTGAAAATAGGGTTGATGAAAGCTGTATTAAATTAATTAAGTTAGACATTAAAAAAGGTGGCAGGGAATCATTATTGAGATGGATTGGATTAAATGTCTAGCGTGGAATGTGGCAGGTCTGAATAGCAGGATTAAGAGACAATTAGTCGCAGAAGAGTTAAAAATGTATAACCCTCAGATAGTTATGCTAACGGAGACACATCTCTCTTATAAGGATCGTGGATTGTTAAAACAATTAGGATTCGAAGTGGTTGTGTGTTCAGCAAAAAGTACCTCTATACGGGGGGTCGCCATATTGAAGCATAAACGGTTTACATGTGCAGTCTGTAAGACAATGTCTGATAAAGGTGGGAGATGGGCTATAGCACAGATGGCGATAAAGGGAAAGAAATATGTTTTTTGCTCTCTGTACGGTCCCAACATAGACGATCCTACTACTATTGATGTAATAAACATCGAAATGCTGAATTGGGAGGGGGAACGGGTTGTGATGGGAGATTTTAACTGTATTATGGATTATGGGATAGACACAACAAGACGAGGTGCTTTCCACAGGATGCGAAGGACACGGGTTGCAATCGGGGAGTTGGGTCGGCTACAGGCTATTAGGGATGTTTGGAGAACGTTATACCCAAATGTATCGGGCTATACGTATTATTCCGCTCCACACAAGTTGTACTCCCGAATAGATATGGCTTGGGCGTCAGATGAAATCTTATGGTCAGCTGATATGGAAATTTGTCCGAGAGTTACCTCCGACCACAATCCTATCCTCCTTTCATTTAAGATTTTTGCTGAGAATAAGGTGCCTAGATCCTTCTCGTTTCCCAGGTATTTATTATCAAAGGAGGAGTACGTGGCTGGGATCAGGGAACAACTTAAAGTATTTTTTAAGGAAAATACAGGGTCAGCTTCTCCTATAGTGGTCTGGGACACATGTAAGGCAATTATTAGGGGCTTCACCCAACAATATATCTGGCGGTAAAATAAAGATTGAAAAAATGAGATTAAAGAGACTACTCTAGCTATTCGTATAGTAGAAGATCAACATGCAGAGGCAGCTTTGAGGGGTACTGATGATATGGAGCAATTGGGGCTTGTTTTAATTGATCTTAGATCAGCCTTGAAGAAGACATTTAGGGAGAAAAGTATGGTAAGATTCAGTAAATATCGTCTGTCACAATATGAATACGGTGAGAAAATAGGCAAGATCCTCGCCTTTAAGGTAGCAGATGATAGGGCTAAGACTCATAAAGGCTATCAAGGGGCCTAATGATATATTGTATGAGCACCCGCAACAGATATTGGAACAATTTGCTCTATATTATCAAGAGTTATATACCCCAACGATCCAACCAAAGCAGGAAGATATTCTTAATTATATTCAGAACAGCTCTCTGGCAAGCATGGGGGGAGAAACATCCGACTCTCTGGATGAGGATATTTCAAGGGAGGAGATAGAACTGGCGATTAGTGCTTTACCATCAGGCAAGGCGGCGGGGGAAGATTCCATACCTCTGGAATTTTATAAGATCTTTAAAGATATCTTGTTGTTGCCATTTAGTCAGGTAATAAGGCTCATTGGGACAAATGGTAAGGTCCCCGAGTCATGGAATGTGATGCAAATAGTCTTTTTTTTTATTTTTTTTAAACCAGCGGATGAGTGTGGGTCGTATCGGCCAATTTCACTTATCAATGACGATGCAAACATTTTTGCAAAGATCCTGGCGAATCGCCTTGCCCCAGTAATGCCTAGTCTGGTATCCCCTCATCAGCATGGGTTCATTCAAGGGAAAGACACTACTGCCCACGTTAATATGGCAGTGGCTGCCTTTGACGTGGCAAATACAAGGTCAACCCCACTCGGTATGATTCTGCTAGACGCTGAAAAAGCGTTTGATCGAGTGGGGTGGGACTTTCTTTGGACCACACTTTCAGCTTTTGGAATCAAGGGCCAATTTAAGAAATGGGTACAAGCCTTATATGACAAGCCCTGCGCTAAACTAGCATATTCGGGTCTGAAGTCGCCTATCTTTCCGGTCCTCTGTGGTACCCGTCAGGGATGCCCCCTTTCACCATTGCTATTCGCCTTATATATAGAGCCATTTATCTCTGCTTTGCAAAATCATCCCCAAATCTGTGCTTTTACATTAGGAGCAAACTCTCTCAAGGTTATCGCATACGCAGATGATATTGCGGTCTTTTCAATGGAACCTGGAGATGCATTGAAAGTGATAGCAGAAGCAGCTGGTGGGTTTGGATCAATCTCAGGTTATAAATTAAATGTCAATAAGACCCAAGTTCTTCTTAATCATAAACCTCTAGTTTCAATGCATGGGGTTTGTTCTGTTGCCACTTACTTGGGGTCCGGATGTCGGCACAGATAGACAGGATATTTTCTTTAAATTATGAAGTACTGCTAAAAGAGACAGCTAAGTCACTAAAGAACTGGCATAAGCTGCCCTTAGGTATTATTGGGCGAATCAATATTATAAAAATGAAGATCCTGCCCAAATTCCTCTATCTGTTCCGTTCTATTCCACTACGGGTTCCTAACTCATTTTTTAAGCGATTAGAGGGTACGTTAAGTAAGCCTGGGCGTAGTTCGCGAAGTAGCGCTACGCGAAGCTACGCAAAGTGCAGTTCGCACTACGCGAGCTACACGTAGCACTATGCGAACTGCGTAGTGCACTGTTCGCAATGATTGCACAGTGCCGGATGCTTGTCCGCACTGTGCAATCATTGAAAACGGCATCTTGCACAGTGCGAGCTGTCTTTTACTGCCGCTCAAGTAGATTTTTACTCGAGCGGCAGCTTTCTCAACGCGGACTGGTAGTTTCTCATCGCGAGCGGTCGCGAGCATACGCGACCACTCGCAATGAGAAACCTGACCTCCCCGCGTTGAGAATCTCGCTGGAGGTTTATTTTCCACGCTCTCGATCGGCAACTTGATGTTGCTGATTGCGAACGAGGAAAAAGTCTCGCCGGGATGTCATTTTAGCTTGCTCGCGGTCGCCAACTTGACGTTGAGGACCGCGAGCAAGCAAAAAATGACCTCTGCACTACGCTACGCGTATTTGCACTGTGCTACGTGCAATTCGCGTTGTGCGAAGTAGCACAAACTTCGCAAACTACGCGAGCGTAGCCTAGTGCTTTGCCCAGAGTTAACGTTAAGCAGTTTTATATGGGGTTACAGAAAAGCGCGACGAGCAATAGATTTGTTAAAACTTCCTTTTAGCCAAGTTGGTCTTGAGTTTCCTGATCTTAAAATATATTTTTGGGCAGCTTTTATTGGCCGTCTTCGTAGTCTTATTAATCCTGCTAGCACCATCTTTTGTCACAAGTTTATGTTGGGTGAAGAGAGCAATATGTTTCTTTATAGAATTAATGACCCAAATTATTTTAAAAGGGTTAAGTTTAAGACTGTACGGGATAGCATATTCATTTGGCGTGCTATTTTGTTTAGGTGCAATACATCGCTTTTTCATGATAAGCTCCCCCTTTGGTATAACCCAGGCTTGCCGGAGATATTTCACGATGCTGTGGGCAAATGCTGGGCTAGCTGCGGTGTCGTATGTTTAGGGGATTTGTATGACTACAGTGGCTTTGTTTCTTTTGAGAAACTACAGATACAGCATAAATTACCAGATTATATGCTGTTTAAGTACTATCAGATTCGGGATTATTTTTTACGGCATTTAAATTTGATGAATATATCTGGTTCCGACATCTGGGATTGTTTACATGCCGTAAATGTAAAATCTCTGATTAGCAGGGTGTATAAATATCTAAGTATTTATAGATCAGATGACTGTGTGAGATTAGCTGATCGTTGGAGCAAGGTTCTGGGGACACCGGTCTCGGCTATTACTATATCACAAGCTCTTAGCACTATAGATAAGGTACTGCACTCTACTAATTTGCGACTGCAGCAACATCGTACGATATGTCTACTATATTATACGCCAGAAAGAATTTCTAAGTGGTTATCTAACAATTCAGTCAGTGATCGGACAAAATGCACAAGGTGTGATTTGTATGCGGCTGACATAAAACATATGTTCGTAACGTGCCCAGAATTGTCAATATTTTGGCAGAAGGTCGGCCAAGTTCTGTCTCAGAAGTTGGGGATGGAATTACCTCTTACAACTATGGAAATTATGATGGGTTGCAGGAATTTGAGCTCCAAATCTAATGGCTTACTTGCTATTTTACTGGTTTCCGCAAGACTAACAATTGCCCGGGTTTGGATCTCACCAAAACCCCCTTCTGTCACAGACTGGTGGTTGTTAGTAAGACAGACGTACGATATGGAACAAGCGCTGGCTAAGTCAAGAGGCATTCGCTCTGTAGTCAAATGTAATGCAATCTGGGGGTCATTGTTCTAATTTATAATCAGTCTTATATGGAGTTCATCTCGGTTTAATTATGCTCTCTGTTTCACGAATTATTTCTTTGTAATTTGAACTTGTTTGGTGTTTTTTGTGTGTAATCATTTTCTTTGACATCTGTATGCATTTAATACTGTGTTCTTTTTATTATTACCCTCTTGTTGACAAATAAAAAATATAAAAAAAAAAAGGAACTGCATGGCTCTTCTCCCTGGAAAGGTCCCTCTCCAAGTGTGTGTTAACTAAATATGCATCCCCATAATATCAAAGCACGAGTTTCCAGCAGCCGCAGCTGTGTTAGCATGTTTTGTCTAGGTGCTAGGGACTGACCAGAACAGAATAACATGGGGCAGTGTTTATCGACCTTGCTTCAGACTAAACTCCAGGAACAGGCAGAGAACGCATGAAGCAGACAGTTCTCATGTGAAAGGCATAAGCAGAGTCTTGCAAAATAAAGTCATGTAGTAACGTGCGCAAAAGCAGCAACATGGCAGCAGAGCTCATGTTAACTTAGCGATGTCGATAAAGTCCCTATCGACCATATGACACCCCTGTTAGTTGTTTTGAGGGCCTTAAAAGAACTCCTTTTTATCCCCCCTTCTTTCTTCTGCTGGGAACCCTGACCACCCTTTTGGGAGTCCCCCCCAGATACCTTCTTGGACCCTCTGGTGCTGAACCAGATGCCCGCCTCCTCAGCAAGCTTTCTAGGGTCAGTCAGCATCCTATCAATCAGGTGTTAGCACAGCTCTGAAAAATATATATCAAGCATTTTCTTCTTCAAGATCAAGTTGTACAGCCCAGTATAATCATCTACCTTGCTGCCCTTTAACCAGCCCTTCAGTGACTTATTGGCATAATCAAGGAAATCCACCCAGGTCTGTGATGAGATTTTGTAGCTGCTCCTGAACCTATGCCTATAACTGTCAGGGGTCAGCCCAAATTTGCTGACAAGAATGGATTGGCAGTGTAGTGTGTTTATTCCTCTAGTGTTAGGAGTGTGTCCCTCCCTACAGTTGGCATGTACCTCCACAAGTTACCCCCTGTAACCTTGTGTACCCTTAGAGCCACTTTTTAGGCTGAGAACCCTCTGTATATGTCACCCCCCACATTATAACTGGGCACCAAATCTTTTGGGATGCAGACCCTTACTTCACCAGTGGACACTTCACGTATGCTTCCACCATTGCTGCTTTAATCTGTCTGCTTGTATCTGAGATCCAGCTCTCTGAGACTGAGCTCATTGCCATTCTGTCCTCCTCCATGATCAGTCTCCTTGCCTCTAGAGCCTGCTACATCCCTGGTTTAGCAATCTTTTGCTCTGTATCTATTTTGGAAAGCTCTAGCTTCAGTTTACTCTCCTCCCTCCTGTCCTTCAACTCCTCTGGGGGCAGGTTCCTGGATGACACACTTCTCCTTGAATGTGGATAGACTTCCAGTCCTGGGTAGATGTTTCCCTCCTACTCAGTAGGTCACATGTCAAGACTAACATGCAGGTCTTGTTCCAATTATTTGTTAGAGTCTCACCCTTCATCCTCATTGTCTGTGGGTATCTGGTGGGCCTCAGCCATACCCTAAAAGCTTTTTGGAGGTCTGCCTTCTTAGTACTCCTCTTGTCAGGGAACCTATTCTCCTGATAAAACTCTTTGAGCTGGACCACTGTGTAGATGTCTAGGTTGGCCAGATAAAACTCCATCTTTGCAGGAGAGGTCACAGACAAAACAGGCAGGTAGGAAGGGGGAAAATTGGAAAAATCAAAAAATGTCAACCAGGGTGTGTTGACTCAAATTTGTCTAGATATGGATATGGATATAGATATGGAGTAGATATGGCCTAGCCTCACCGCTGATCACAAATGTTAGAAACTGGGTTTCTGGTTGACAGAGGTATGCACCCTCTCCATGCAGGAACCACAATCCTAGTCAGGGTAAGTCAGATACATACCATAAATTAACTTGTGCTCACCCTTTTGTAGCTTGGCACAGTGTAGGCAGGCTAAACTTAAGAGGCAATGTGTAAAGTATTTGTGCAACACTTCAAATAGTAACACTGTGAAACACCACAAAAAGATTCTACACCAGTTTAGAAAACTAGCTCATAGTTTTATGAACAAAACAAGACCAAAATGGCATACATCCAATAGGTTTAACCGGAGTTATGAATTTGTAAGATTAAATGCATTTTTAGCAGCCATGGTCCGTGCAGGTAACAGCGGTGGGGCGGTGGGGCCGGGTGGGGGGGATTTTGATGGGCAATGCAGAGGGAAAATTAAATAAATAATTAATTTTCCCTCCGCATCGTCTGTCGGAATACCCCCCACACAGCCCCACCGCCCCACCGCTGTTACCTGTACGGACCGCTGCTGATTTTTAGTGCTTAAAAGCTTAACACGCCAACCGGGGCTATCTGGTCATGCTAGACCAGTGTAAATCAAAAGGTTCAGGCCAACAGTGATGGAGTGCAGGTTGGATACAGGGACCAGCCTTGGCCTGCTAAAAAGTACCTTAGATGCGTCGTTGACGGAGCAGAGATGTTGGAAGCAAAAGGCGATGCATCGTCGACAAAGTGAAGGATTGAAGGCAATGCATCAGGACTGAGCCGTGCAAAGTCAGAAATGCATCATAAACTGGAAAGGATGTGTCCTGTAGTCGGCGATGCAATATCCATGGCCCTTGCAGCAGTGGCGACGTGTCAGCATCGAAGAAGATGCACCGGTTCTGATCGAGACAACATCGTCGATGTGTGAAATCTGGCAGTTGCAGCACTTAAGACCCACTCCCAAAGGCCCAAGACTGGATTGGCGCCACTGGGCAGGGCAAGGCAAGACTTGCAGCAAGCAAAGTCCAGGTGCTATTGCAGGTTGATGAGAAGTCTTTGATGTCCCTGAGACAAAGAACAGGGGGCAAGCTAGCATGCACTTGAATTCACTCTGGATTCAAGTGAGATGAGTCCAGTCCTTTCTCAGTCAGGTCAGAGTGTAGAAGGCAGCAGGGCAGCACAACAGAAAAGCAGTTCTTCCAGAGCAGCAGTCCATCAGAGTGGCAGTCCTTGTGGCAGTACAGCAGTCCTTCCTTTTGGCAAAGTTCTTCACAGGTCCAGTAGAGTACTGAATTGGTGGGGTCAGAGACCCAGTACTTATACCCAGTTGTGCCTTTGAATTGAGGGTGACTTCAAAGAAGGGCTTTGAGGTGCACAGATGACCTCCCTCCCAGCTCTGGATCCAGACTCACTCCAGGGGGTATGCAGCCCTTTGTGTGGGAACAGGACACAGCCTATTCAGGTGTGTCAGCTCCTCCCTCCCATCCTTCACAGGGTGACCCATCAGGATGTGGATGGCCACTCAGTCACACCTAAGCTACCTTTGTGTTTTGGGGTCTAGAGGGAATGCACCTACTACAGACGTGTCTTGGAGACTGGCTACAGGCACCCAGGGCTAAGAGCAGAAAAAAAAACATCTTTTTAAAACTGGCATTTTTAAAAGGGAAATGATAAATTCAACTTTGCCAGTAAAGAGGATTTATCATTACCATTCCAGTGATAGGATAGGAAACATGACAGATCTACTCCTTATCAATCAGGAATTACAGCTTATAAATTGTAATAAGGAATTCCCAATGTTAACCCATGAGAGGGGTAGGCCTCACAAGGGTGAAAAACAAATTTGGGTGTTTATCACTACCAGAACATGCAAAACATAAACGTTCATGTCCTACCTTTTGATTACACAGCACCCTGCCCTATGGGATAACCAGGGACTACCTTAAAGGTGACTTACATGTAATAATAGGGGAGTTTAAGGATTGGCAAGGGTTTTTAAATGCAAAGTCGACAAGGCAGTGTAAACTGCACACAAGTGCTCTGCAGTGATAGGCCTGAGACCTGTTTAAAGTGCTACTTGTGTGGGTGGCACAATCAGTGCAGCAGGCCCACTGGTAGCATTTAATTTACAGGCCCTGGGCACATGTAGTGCACTTTACTAGGAACCCATAGCTAAATTAAATATGCCAATTGTGGATAATTCAATGAAACTATGTTTTAGGTGAGAAGCACGTGCACTTCAGCACTGGTTAACAGTGGTAAAGTGCTCAGAGTCCCAAGACCAACAAAAAGAATTCAGCAAAATTGGAGGCAAGCAGGCAAAAAGTTTGGGGGAAGATCACCCTAAGGTTGATAGGTCTAACATGAGGGTCTGGAGCCAGGGGTAACTCTTAAATCCTAGATTTAGGGGTGTTAGGGGTGTGGGTGCTAGTAGCCAATAAGCTTCTAGACCTAGTGGCTAATCGGGCCCTGAGGTGAACTTATCTGGGGACGTGTGCCACCTTTGCTCCCCAGAACCCCCTATTCTGCCACTGTTAAAAATGGTAGAAACCTTCTTTGGCAGTACAGACCAGGTAGCACACCCTAGGGGTGTGGCTAGCCATCTGGGGGTGTACACCTCCTAACTACATAACTTTCTCACCTGCCCGGCTGCAAATGTGACTGGGGGCCATGGGGGTGGCTGTTTCCTTCTCAGGGAGGCAGGCTGGTTGCATATAGGAGACGGTGTAAGCTTTTAAGCTCATCGCCTTGATGTGTCACTTCACTAGTCATCCTGTCAGGGACGGAGGTGTCACCTCCTTCTTAGCCAGGCCATTATTTCTGACTCCTGGGAGAGTGCACACCTCTTGCTGCGGGCTGTCAGCTGAGGCACAAGAAAGGCTGGGGCAACCAAATGGGCAACTTCTAAGGTAGTCACCTGGGTGCATGCCACATCAGCTCTGACATGGGAATCATGCCAGGGGTGATGAGGCAAATTGTTTGATGCCAAGCATGACATATTTCAGTGGTACCATAATTGAGCTGGCAACCTCGGGGTGCATTGGTGCCAGATCATGTTGTTCTATGGCCCGCATATCAATTCCAGTAGCCCTTAATGGAAAGAGGCTTCTATAGGGACATATAAGCTTGCACTTATATATTCACACCTTTAATATAATGCACCCTGCCTCCTGTGTCTAGGAGGCCTACACTTAGGGGTGACTGGCATATATTAAAAAGTGCTTTGACCTTGCCACACATGGTGAGGGCAGAGGCGGTTGCTCCAACCTCAAAGCAGTGAGGCAATGGAAACGCTGGGGGAGGCGCGGGGGTAATAATAAATTAAAAGCACTAACATGCTGCTGCATCTCCACCTCTGTGCTCCTTCCTGGCGCTGTGCACAGGCTCCCAGGGCCCAATCACTGTGCTGCTCTCCTGCTGGTAGTACGAGCAGGAGAGCAGCGCCTTTATTGGCCTGAGTGGGCTGAACTAATGCTCGCTCAGGCACATGGAGTCTGTGCCTTTTCTCCACCCGGCTGTGCAACACAGCTGGGTGGAGAAATGTAAGAGGGCATGTCGGTTTGGCTGTCCTAAGATGGCTGACCAAACCGACATGCGCACTTACAGCGCAGAACTCTCCTCCTCCCTCAGTGACGCTCCATCAGGATGGCCCAGCCCTAAGGCTAGCAATTGGCACAGCAAGAAACTAAAATGATAATAAACTGGTTTTGTTATTATTTTATTTTTCAGTGGGGTGACGCTTCTCCACCATAAAGGAGGAGCTGCCCCTGGGTGAGGGCTAAGTTGAATTCGAGCTGTTTGCACTGCTCATGCAATCTGCAATGGCAGACCTGCTGTCATCTGTTTTTCTGGGCCACTCAGGGTGGCACACCCAGTGCTGCATGCCGTGTTGACCCCTTAAACTCCAATTCCCTGGTACCATTTACCAGGAATTTATAAGGGGGATACATTCCTTGTCAATTGAGGTTACCAATTCATATGTATAAGATTTAGGGAGAAAGCACAAGCACAGACACTGGGGCCTGGTTAGCAGGCTCCAGGGCACTTTGAGTAAAAAAAAAAAGCATCTAGTAGTCCAAATGGGGGCAAAAAGTGGGGGGACACTGACAAAAAGCCTGTTGTCTTATAGTTTCCTTGTTGCACACTATCATCTTGTTCTAACCATGGAGAGGTTCTGGTGTTTAGTCTTAATTTCTGATTTTTCAACACTAGGAGACCCATTGTTGCATTATGCGTTTTCAAAACTTCAATTAAACTCTTTCGAAGAGCTGTGCAGAGGAAGGGTGGTAAACATTATATCAGGTTGGATTTACCTCCTATCTTATTCAGTGAAGTCAATTTTGGCAGTGTACTTCCCCCTTTATGGAAGGAAGGTTTTATCGCGGACTTCCACTTTGTAAGAACACTCTTATCCGTAGATTAGAGCACAGCATTTAGATGTCATACAGAGGCCATGGTTGTGTGAACTGATGTTGGCACAGAGGCAAACACCCCCCTTTTGTATATTTACGCACGTGTGTGGTGTTCATTTTGCCAACAGAATTCGGGCATACTAGAAACAAGGGCTTTCAAAACACTACTGGGATTAACTACCCACTTCGATCCTACAGATTAAGGGGCTTATTTACAAGGCCCTTGCGCCACTTTTGCGTCATTTTTAACATGGGAAAAGTGACGCAAAAGTGGCGCAAGGGGCTTGTAAATCTGCCCCTAATTTTTTTTAATGTTTTATTCTGCGATGTAAGCAAGACCCATGGGGGCATATTATCAAGAACGGCGTTAAAAATTATCGCCGCTTTAGCGGCAGAAAACTGCCGCTAAGGCGGCGATAATGGGCTTGATAATATGCCCTTGAGAATTCCAATAGAAGCCCATGTTCTGGTGTGAACGCAAGGGGCTTGTAAATCTGCCCCCCAGAGTTCCTGCCTATAGTCTGAGCAAGCCTGGACTGCTCCCTCTCTGTAAGTGGACAGTTTACACTACTCACAATAAGACGTGTGCTCCTCCTCTTCAGGGACAGAGATCTCCCGCCCCCCCTTCGTAAATCCAAGAATCACTAGTAGGACAAAAGTGGACAGATACTGGGGCATATTTACAAGCCCCTTGCGCCACTTTTGTGCCGCCGTTGCGTCACGCATGTGACGCAGCGGCGACGCAAACCATGCGCCGCGTAGCGCTATATTTACAACGTGATGCATCTAGGAGATGCGTCACGTAGTAAACCCCTGCGCCACATGAAACCTGCGTCAGGTTTCATGTGGCGCATCGGCGCAGGGGCGTTCCGGCGCAGGAACGCTCGGAAAAGTGACGTAGTGAAATCTACAAGATTTCACGCAGTCACTTTTCCGACGCTGGTGCGTCAAATCTTACGCCTGCTTCAAGCAGGCGTAAGGATTGACGCACCATGTTAGGGATAGGAAGGTTGGAACAGTGCTGGAGTTGCGCGCGCTTGCGACACAACTTCAGCACTGCGCCAACCTCCGCCGGCAGATGCGTCACGCATCTGCTTATCCCTGCGCCACGATGCGCCGCATTGTAAATGCGGCGCATCGGACGTGGCGCAAGGGTAACTGCGTGACGCATTTTCCTGGCGCATCCCTGCTGATATGCAGGGATGCGCCAGGGAACGTAAATATGCCCCGCAGTGTATACCTATTTGGTTGCAAAGACGCGCAACATTTGGGTACACACGTTACAGAGACCCTTCCAGTTAAACACTGAGGGGCATATTTACGTTCTCTGGCGCATCCCTGCATATCAGCAGGGATGCGCCAGGGAAAATGCGTCACGCACGCTTACTCTTGCGCCACGCTCGATGCGCCGCATTTACAATGCGGCGCATCGTGGCGCAAGGATAAGCAGATGCGTGACGCATCTGCCGGCGGAAGGTTGGCGCAGTGCTGAAGCTGTGTCGCAAGCGCGACGCAACTCCAGCACTGTTCCAACCTTCCCTATCCCTAACATGGTGCGTCAATCCTTACGCCTGCTTGAAGCAGGCGTAAGGATTTGACGCACCAGCGCCGAAAAGTGACTGCGTGAAATCTTGTAGATTTCACTACGTCACTTTTCCGAGGCGTTCCTGCGCCGGAACGCCCCTCTGCGCCGGTACGCCCACATGAAACCTGGCGCAGGTTTCATGTGGCGCAGGGGTTTACTACGTGACGCATCTCCCTAGATGCGTCACGTTGTAAATATAGCGCAACGCGGCGCATGGTTTGCGTCGCCGCTGCGTCACATGCGTGACGCAACGGCGGCGCAAAAGTGGCGCAAGGGGCTTGTAAATATGCCCCTGTGTTGAAGCAAAAGCTAACATTTGGACACAAACACACAAAACAAAGTAAAACACATTTTTTTTGCCTTTTTTACGATTGTTTTTTATTGTTTTTTTTTTAATAAGGTCTGATCTTTCCATGTATTGGTTTCGTTTACTTCTTTAGGAAAATGGACAGAGAACCGACCTCCAGATGCTGTTTAAAAATGACAACTTTTGCCCAAGCTTCCACATTCTTTGGAACTTTTCAGATGCACCGAGGATGTTAGTCCAGGATTTTCTGCCGGATCCCGGCCAATCACACAATCTCACCCGTTCCTAGACTATCTAAAGCTGAGGAACAATATTGTAATATTCTTTGCTCCAAGGAATTTGACTCTGAAACTAACAGACTGAAGACCCTCTTTGACACTGGCCTTAGCCCTCTGAGTTCTGACAGGGTAGCAGCATCATTCTGTGCACAGATATAGAGGCTGGCATTATACTGACGATGATGACGGGAGGTGATGATCAACATGCAATCTCCAATCCAGTGCTTGCATAAGGCCTGGCAACCGTTTACTGCTACCCCGCGGTGGCACAGAGGCTTGAAAGTGGTTTACCCTCCTCTTGCCAGTATCGCAAGTCATTCAGCTTGGGCACGGTGCCCTGTCAATCAGTGGCAGAAAGCTCGACACTCTACATTGCCACTTGCCAGTTTTTATTTTCTAGAATGTGACAACAGAGGATGTGGTTTGACGGCTAGACTGCCGACTTTGGAGCTGGAAACCAAGGGGCAGATTTACAAGCCCCTTGCCCCACTTTTGTTCAAAGTGACGCACAAGTGGGCAAGGGGCTTGTAAATAAGCCCCCAAGTTTCGAGCCTCGGGGTCGCGTCCACATCCTGTGATTCTGGACAAATCACTTAATCTCCCCGTGCCCATCAAAAAACATGAATGTGTCCTTGTGTAACGTAACCGGTGCCCATGTAAAGCGCTCCAATATCTTCGGGTCGAGTTCGCGCTATATAAATCTGCAAAAAAAAAAGAAAACACAGCGGTGCGTATTTTTTCACATTTCAGATTATAGCAAGTAGAGCTGCTGGCCCATTGCACTTTTTGGAACGGAGCAGACAACAGTGCTTGTTTATTTCATAATTTAGAAAAGAGGAGGCAGTACTTTCCTAGTGCACGTCCGTCGTACAGCACAGGTTAGTGCTCTATATCAGTCCCATTCAATAATGTACAATTTTCTATTGCACATTTTAGATTGCTGCAGACAGTATGCCCGTCTCTTTCAAGTTCTAAATAAAGCAGACATTTCTGCTCATCTATTTCACGTTAGACAGTGACACCTACTGGCCTATTTCACTGTGGCGTGTATAAGGCAGAAATGCTTTCCAGTTTCGCATTCTAGAAGGTGAGTT
This sequence comes from Calotriton arnoldi, assembly GCA_963921515.1. Lineage (NCBI taxonomy): Eukaryota > Metazoa > Chordata > Amphibia > Caudata > Salamandridae > Calotriton > Calotriton arnoldi. The sequence continues at coordinate 1,011,168 of CAWUFW010006961.1, read as the reverse complement.
TAGAATCTAACAGACAGAACTACTAGGATGCTTCATATTCAATGGCAAAGATGTGGAAGTTATTCTCAACATCATATTCTAGAGTGTAGCCAATGTGACCAAAATGCAGCCTCTTGAAGTTAATATGTATGCATAGAAGGGACTCAGGAGACCAGGAGCGAGGTAATCTGTCACGTCTCCAGCTGCAATACATTATATTTGGCATGAGCAGGATTACTAATGACGTGGTTACAGTAAATTCGACGGAAGTGAGCTCATGCTGCAGACAAGCCCCTCCTTTCTCCTGGTAATACATTTAAGGGCACCCCTCGCCTCCCTGCACAGATTAATGCCCACTGCATGATCCCTGCTGATAAATACACAGGGAGGGTGGCACACGTTATTGGTACTAAAACAAAACATGTTCATTTGATTTTTGTTCAAAACCTAGTGCCTGTAAAGTAGGGGACTCTAGGCCCACATACTTGTGAATAAGGCACACGGACACAGTGATCTAGTTACTGGAACTGGCCCAGGGCACGTGCACTTAGGCCCCTTTTATTCGCAGGGTCACCTGACTGGTGACACCTGTGAGGTGTGGGTGCAGAGTGTATAAACATCAGACTCCTTAACACTAGAGTGTGTCCAGCAGGACACTACATCCCCCCCAAACTTTATTGGAAAATAATCAAACAAAGTGCAATCTATGGTGAAAGAACAAACAACAAAACACAGCACCACAGAATCTCTTCAGGCCGTCTCCCGGGCAGTAATGGATCTCTTGACAACACGTCCATGAGTTTTTAGTCCACCTCATCGATGTCGTTCGGACTGGCCTGGTCTCACAGTGTTGGAGACTATTTACATAGTTCAATGTGGGTGCATCCGGAAAGATGGTGGATTCCACTGCGGAGATCTTCTTGAGGGCGCTCAGGCTCCAAAGGATGGCAAACCTGCAAAGACTGAGGATGACATTGATGAAATGGGAGTCTTCCTTGAAGGCTGTGATGCTTCCAAGTCCCCACTGGTGGATCAGCTCCAGACATCCCTCTTGTGCCAGGACTCCCCTCCCAGAGGAGTATTCTTGAGGCCCATTTTGCCAGGGCTGTCATGGTACTGTTAGACTGTGCTGGGCCTCTCGTAGACCGCACAAAAGTGTCACTTAGGAACTGTTAACAGGACCACATCCAAGTTGCCCTTGCAGAGACAAAGGGTAGTTGTCTCAGGGTCTGTGTGCTCTGCCCTTTAGGACTCGGGTGCACATGGCTTCTTCAGATAGTCTTTGGGTGAGCAGTCTCCGTCCGCGATCTCTATGCTTCCTGGTGCCAGTCATTGAGCTGCTGAAGACGCATCTCTCTTGTCAGGATTCCCCTCTCACCAGAATTCCCTTGAGGGTCTTGCCCCTAGATTGCCACGTGACTGTGTGGGCTGTGCAGGGCCTCTCATAAGCTGCACAAAGGAGTCACTGCGGAACTCCCAACAGGGCCATGTCCAAGCCTCGTGCAACCCCAAGGTGGGATGGTCCAATGGTAGAATATGCTCTCTTTGGCAGGCTTCAAGCGCATGGGGCTCACAGAAGGTTCCTGGTTGGCCAAACCTCCCACAGTGCCAGGGATGCCATGTTAGACTTAGGTTGTTTTGAAGGCATACAGCTCCACTCTGATAGTGTGTGGCTCCTTATGGCGATGCACCCCGTAATGATGACTATCTTATCACTGAACAACCCGTGCTGCAGGCGGCGACATCATTCTCGGTATGATGACACTACTTCTTTCTTCCTGCACACCACTGGTGTCAGTATCTTCCATGCAAAGGGTCCGTCATCCTCTTTTCTATCCTCTTCTTCCTTCATATTCTTCTTTGCAAGTTGTTACTGTGGCCTCGTGCCACTCTCTTCTTCCTTACAAGTTGTTGCTGTGGCCTCATCCCACTATCTTCTCCTTTTTCATCTTCTTCGTGACGTGGCAATGTAACATCTTGCCATGCTCTTCACCTATATTCTTCAATGACGTGGTATCATGCTACACTCTTCTCTTGTGCTGTGGCATCGTGCCACGCTCTTCTCTCCTTCTCTTCAACTCCTTCATGATGTGTCATCGTGTCACGCTCTTCTTCTTTGCGCAGACCTCTCACAGGTTCGGTCCCTTCCTCAAGGATCTTCTCAGTGCTCCAATACCTGGATGGAGGGTCACCTTTCTTCCATCTTCTTTGCTTGAGAGTGTAGCACTTGCGCTTCATGCCTATGCTGTCGCGGAGCATGCACCTGCCTCCACTCAGGCATACTTGGCAGGGTTGGTCACTTCGTGTGACATCGGTCAATGCTGGGCCAATGGTGGCCATTCAGTACTGGGGTAGCTGACTGGTGCGGCCTCGGTTGTGAAACATTCCCTCTTGTTCTCGGAGGTCTCTCTCTTTCCAGGGCTTCTGCCCTGCTGTGAGAATTCCCGGTGCAGCCATCTGTGCACCTTTCGGTCCTTCTTCATGGGCGTCCTCTTCTGATGTTTGGCCTGCCCGTTTTTCTGGCTTGCAGTGGTGTCTGTTCACCATTGGGGGCATGTGGCACTCTCCACTCACTTGTGGTGGTGTCAGACAGCCACTGGGGGGCGCGTGCACAGTGCACTTTCTCCTTGTGCCTTTCTTGGGGCATGCTTGGTACTTGGCTGCTTTCTGTCTCCTT